>DWKC01000235.1:0-14317 GCA_018249195.1 Racta chiria
ATTCTGTACCATTTACATTTTTTTTATTTAGGTATTAATTATGAAAAAATATTACGCTTCCCTAACTATCTTTTAGATTGTAATGCCAAACTTCTGGGTATTATAGTTGGAAGCTTGAACCTTGAAATTGATCTTATCAATTAAATAAATAGCTGAGCTTGTAATAGGTTCTATATGCATGAAATTAAATTGAACTTATAAAAACACACATACACAGAATACACATAAAAACACACATACACAGAATACACATGATAAAAATATATTTAACATTACTATTCTATACTAAAGAACTTGCTTCTAGTGTCAATAAAGGATTTAAAAGTAAGCACTAATGCATAAGCATGCATTTATTAATTTAAAAATTAATTTATAAATTTAAAAAAGCAGTGATAGCCTAATGGTTTGAATGTTGGTCTCTCTAACAGGAGATACAGAGTTCAAATCCTGCTGCACCTCTAATTTTTTTCATTGTGTGCATACTAGACATTAATTATCACTTGCTACGGTGAAAGAAAACATAGTGAGAAAACCTGCACTCCCGAGAGGTCTTATAAAAGTCCTCAAAGGTGTGTGACGTCTACCAATCCGGACTTGGCCAGTGTGGTAGACTATGGCCTGTACCCCTCACATTGTGAGTGGAGACCCGAGCCCAGTAGTGGGACCGATAAGGGTTGCAAAGATACGTTAGTTTATTGGTCTGCCAACAAATGTTACACAGAAATCTTGTGAATAGACAAACTTTATCACAATAAAATTACACTAAAAGACTTTAAAATCTCACTGATTTATCGAAATACTGTTACATGTAAATATTATATGTTAAATGTACATGTAAATATTAACATCAATACTCATTACTTTTAAAGAAATTATGTACTGAATTTTGGCGGCCTTTTGACAACAAACGATATCGATCGTATCTCTCATGTTTGCAAACTTGTACACAGGTTATCAAGTATGTATTAAAAGGAGTTTTAAATGTCTAATAATTGTATATAATCTGCATTTAGTGATAAAACATCTTATTAGTGATCAAAACCATGGTAACCTAAAACTCACCTGAACGTTCTCCTCAACAGAGAGATGATTTAGATCAAAGTTTAAAACAAACTCGTCTAAACAATTCGAAGCCATTATATATTATTCGCAAACAATTTTCACGAGACACTACTACATTATTTGTCAATAAATATGGATATTTCAGATTTTAAATACACAATCACACCGGCAGGCAGCATCAAGTCCAATTTTCGGACATTGTAGTTGCACGCATTTTGATTTGACACTTGACAATTATGTCAACTAAAATGACAAATTGTCACAGAGTACATTGAATAACATTGATGCCCATAGTGTTGCTGTTCTTAACTCGAACATCGATAGTTTTATGAGTTTCAATGCGCCTATTAATAAGATCGTGATTAAAGAGGGAAGTGGAAATGGCATGTGTCGATTAGTATGGGAAACGAGCTAGCCAAGTTAACACAAGTAAATGAGTGATGATATTGGTTACCACCAAGAAATTTCGGTGCTTATTGGTTCTTAGTTTTACCATTGAAATAGTCTAATACACTTACTATTTCAATTTGAACAACACATATGTATATCTTTCGTTGATTCTATGAATATGTTGGCGACACAATACGTTAGTCGATTAGACACATTTTAATCTAGAAATGACTCTATTCCCCGTTAGATGGACTTAATGCAATTCTAACTTTGGCACTATTGATATCACCCACAATAAGATTGATATTGACTTGCACGTTTATTAAATTAGATCCGCTACTGAACACCAGGTGGATCAAATATAGCCATAATTTAATTGACAGAATATATCAATAGATTTTGAACATGTGCAAAATTATCATTAATCCTATAGAAATATGGTACATTTTTGTGTAAACTTCTGTAATATGTTCAGTGTCATGCCTGGTGCTTTTACTAAGTTGTCGATATTTCACTATATTGTTATTTCAGAACACTTTTTTCAGAAAAGTGCTTCGAATACTAGTACTCGTTATTATTATAATCCAATTGATTCGTCCAATAGCATTGAGCCAATCTTCGTACCTCTACGAGTATTTAGGAAATCTAACAAAATTAAAAATAAAAGAAACAAATATTCATTTCATTACATTTTTTTTTCTTGCTTTTCTTGTATGATATATTTATTTATTTTATATTATGAGTGTGTTTTATAGTTATATAATAATAAAATACATCAAAATAAAAGAACACTATCGATGTCCCTAAGATAGCACCCTATCCCTGATTGAATAGCAACGATCTTTCTAGAATATATCACTAATCACTGCCAATTTAAAAAGAAAAACGACGCTGTAAGGCATATTTACGTAATTTTACGAAATTTTTACTTCATGCAATTTAAAACCGACGTGTCGTAGTGACATTTAGGCACTGAGACGTAAAATATATGTCGTCTTATGTGATGCGAGTAACTGCTATAATGGTTGGTCGCCGTGCCCCGCCCACATGGCATATCCTCTAATCTCTTTGATCCATGGATTAAATATAGCCATAATTCGATTGACAGAATATGTTAATTGATTTTGAACAATTGCAAAATTATTATGAATTCCATAGAAATAGGGACATTTTGTGTAAACTACAGAAGTTTACTTATTACAGAATAAGTTCAGTGTTGTGACTGTGGCTTTTACTACTGTGTCGATATGCCACTATACGATAGTGTTATTCTGAACTGTTTTTCAAAATCGGCGAAGGCGAGTACTCGATTTTATTTTCATCCAATTGATTCGTTCAATAGCATTGAGCCAGTCTTCGTTCGTTTACGGGGGTTTAGGAAATCTAAGAAAATTATAGAAAAAGGAAATAAATACTTATTTAATTCATATTTTTCTGTCTTTCCTTCAATGACTTAATAATTCCTTGTATATTAATAAAATACTTTAAACGAATACTATCGATATCGACATAACAGTAAACATGTATTCCTGATTTATTAGCAAATAATGTTCTGGAAAATGACGCTAAGTAGCTCCAATTAAAAGAGAACTTTATTACGAAGTAACTAATAAGCTTTTTGAACGTAAATCTTGTGTCAAACTTTCAGTTTTGAGTATGAATAATTTCTAAACATATATAATACTGCATTAACTTAATGTATTAATCCTAAGACAAATTATGTGTCCCGCTATGATTTTTATATTGTAAACTGTAAATAACTTTCAATAGTATTTTTATCTAAAACTGAGTTTATAACTAAGGAAATAGACATACACTAATTTCATAATTGCGTCACTAAAACCGTTGCGTGTAATAAGTAATAATTAACTTTCCCAATAATAACGGTCCTTAAATCGATGGGATCGATTGTATCCAATAATGAAAAGCAATACTATCGACTTTGAATAGTCTATCAGTCGATAAGCTAATAATGTTATACTATCGATCGAGTGCAACTCTAATTTAGTAGTTTTCCGATTTGATTTTCTTAGCATATTGTGATTTTAGTTATTTCCCTACTAACTTGAGATTTTTTGTACTATCATACCATCTAAAACGCCAACGTCAATTCAGTTGAGTACAAACTGTTCTAAGTATTTTTTCAAAGTGCAAGATTCGCTAACTTACACAAATAATATTTCCGCATAATTTTTTCAGGGTACGTACATTAAATAAACAAATGTTGACTATTAGCTTCTAAGACAAACGTATTTTTAGGTAGGTTTATTTGTTAATTGAGCGTTGCACATCTTTTCATTGTTAGGACCCTGGTCATTGCCAGGTTCAAGGTTAATTTAGTCGTCAATGGAACAGGTTTATCTGGTTTGCATTGTTTTACAGCAATGTGTTGTTTATTTACCGTTACTCGCAAAAAATGCCTCTGTAATATACGTAAATAGTAAATAGGCTTTTACTAATTTAGTGCGCTTTACCGTCGAAGACTGCATCACCACTTATTATCAGGTGGGATTGTCGTCAAGCGCTAACATTATAACGATAAAAAAATAAAAATAAGGAATGCAATTTCGCTCAAATCCCTAACACTAGATTTAAGTGATTTATTCTGGAGTAAAAAAATGTTCAGAAGGAATTTATTCGCGTATATCAGTTATAAATACAGGTATGATGTGGTGACCTGGAAATAAGTTTAAGTATAATTGTGAATATCACATCACATGAATAAATATACGTATAATGTAGTGACTCGAAAAGAAAGCTACATAATAGCGCAATGTCTCAATTTTAGCATTTTATTTCCAGATGGTGTTTAAAATGGGTAATCATAAATGCAACAGTTTATATGACAGAGTAAACAAACTATTAGTGTCGTACGAATGGAGTGACTGCAGCTTCTTGGTATCGGGAAAGAAATTTAAAGCACACAAATTAATATTGGGTATAAGTAGTCCCGTATTTGAGGCTATGTTCTACGGTCCTATGTCATCCAATGAAGACATATGTATCACTGATATAGAACCTGAAATATTTCAGATGATGCTTAATTACATTTACACGGACAAAATTGAAATATCAACGTTAGAAGAAGCATACGAATTGATGTATGTAGCCAGAAAGTATTTACTTGAGCACTTAACTGAAATATGTAGCTGTTATATTCAGGCTAATGTAACTGTGGATAATGTTATCACAATTCTCAATTACCCAGATTATATGCAAGATAATGATTTAGTTGCTGTATCGCTGAAGCTTTTAAGTGAACATGCCAGTTACGTACTTCTAGCAAGTCTTAACACTATATCTTTATCGTGCATGCAAAAAATACTGCAGTGCAACAGTATGAATATAAGTGAAAAAAACCTGATAAAATATGTATTCAAATGGACCGAATACCAGTGCATACACTGTAATGGACATGATGACTTTCAAAGCCGGAGAAATATTCTTATCGATAATGGGTTATTTAAGCTGCTAAGGTTTACTATTTTGACTGTGGATGATCTGAATGAAATTGTAACAAATGAAAATAACATGCTTCTTCCAAGTGAATCTGATAAAATCAGACAGTATATAACAGATATAAATCCTTCTAGAAGACTGAACATAAATTACTTTGAAACAACAAATGAACCTCGAAATGAATTGAAATTACAGTGGAAGCTTTGTCACCGAAGTCCTCTACGTTCCACGTCTCCTGCAACAATTGACAACCATAATAATTCGATACTATCAAAGGTCAAAGCAAACAAATCAGTTTTTATCAACTCATTCAGCATTCCTTCAAGGATGACTTCAGTTAACTTCTATAAGAATGCTGCAAATGTCTATTGTGAGCAATTCAATGTAAAAGTAGTCTGTGAGTATGATAACAGTGTTGTTAAAGACATATGCATTAAAAAAGTCATTGAATATGACTCAAACCTTGACATAATGTTTGTAGACCCATTGTTTATTAAAAAGGACCAATGGTACAGAATAACCTTTGTATGGCCAAAACAAAGTACATATTATTCATATGCATATGCTGTCCAAAGTCGGGAGTTGAACTATAATAATAGTAAGATACAGTTTCAGTTTGAAGACTCCACTGATTTTGGAGCCAGTTTTCTCAAAAGCTTAAAATTTTGTTTGTAAATTGACAAATGTTAAGTTAAGTTAATATTTAAAGTGTATTCATGCATACCAGTGTCTGTATTAATGGAACCATACATTAACTTTGAGATGATTGGTCATACATCACATCACATAATAATAAGCCTTTACTGGTAACGTTGTAAGATTACTAATTGTATCCTTTCCAATGAATTTGGAACTAAATTCGTTTGAATCTAAATTACTTTATTTTTATTGTGACCTTTCCAACTCTTTCTCAGCGCATCTCAATAATAGTAGAAGGTAATTGTGTCTCGCATCTTTGATGCCATGCGGAGTTCAATAGAAGTTCTATGAATTATACGAACAAGTACCAGTCTAATGTTACTAGGTCTAAATCAGATGCTAATAGTATTAATCATAATAATAGACAGTTGAAAAAATTAACATTTATGGAAAAAATATCACATATTTTACCTAAAAATTAAGATATAATACTTATAAACTTTAAACATAGTACTAGATGATAGGTAGGTATTTATTTGTAGGATACAAACAATAAATTATATTGTTGCCATAATATCTTCTAATATAATATTGCATTTTTTCTCATCTGATTCCTATTTTATCTATCACATCTGTCCATTATTTTTAACTATTACAGCGAAGTATGAATCTATTTCATTTAGGATTTTAATAAGCCACAATAAGAATATGGATTTGTCCACGCCAAATGCCTACAGAGTTAGTAACATAAAAAAACATTTTGACCTTGCTTCAATTTGTTGCTCATGTGGGCTTGAAAAAAATATATATACCACAAAAACTTGCACCTGAACTAGTAAACTTCCTTATGAATTACATGCTCACTTATTCATATCAATGTAGGCAAATTTGTTAATTAACCATTTCGGATCTTCGACAGAGGTGGGCAATGAAGCCTATCTTTGTAAAATCAAAACACGGAAAATGTATAACTTCTTTCCTTTGTAAACTGGTAAAAATATCCCTAATTTAATATCTACAAGTAATAAATGAGAAAATTATCAACGCAATCCGTGTCAATCACATACGCACGATTAGCCCCGACATCGTCTGCGAAAACATTACGTAAATATGCTTAAATACTTTCTCGCGGTAATTACCAAAAGTTGTCCCAAACATAAACCGTGAAATAATCACCAATATAGAGGTATTTTCGTACAAACTTTCATCTCTCATCCTGGGGTAAATTGAAGAAACGCTGAAATTATATTGAAGATTTTATTATTTTATGGACTTATTTTCAAATTCAAGGTAAAGACACACACAGATTATTCAGGAGGTTGTTGTTGAAATGAATTTAAAATATCGCATTATTTTAGCTTTTTCTTACAAAATATAAAAAAACAAAGTTAAATGTTTAAATTATTAAGTAGTAAGTTAGTAAATTCATTCAAGTACGGAAAGTTTCCTGAAAATTTCAAGCAAGTCTGTTGATATTATATAGGAAACTGGTCATTTAAACAATAATAAATTATTGGCTGTATAAATTAAAATTACAAAAAAAAACAAAAATCCTCTTGACTTTCTTCGTATATTTTGTTATTTCATTTGCTACATCTTATTAACGTTTTAGTATTTTAACCAGTTTTTATTTTAATGTATCGAATACTTTTAGAGATAAGGTGTCACCAATTCAAATATAATTTAGTCCATAGTTAAATATATAAGCAAATTGTATTTATTTTGATAATACCCACGAGTTTTCAAAACCAAACTTCTAACTTTAAAGATCGCCAGCAGGAATCTGTTGCATTTTCTATAAGTATTTTTAACACTGACTCCACAAGTACATAAAAAGTAGAATACTTTTGAGAAAATGCTTAGACTCCAGATAGGTACCCATCCAAAGAAAAAAATATAATCGAATTTATATTTAATTATTAAGTTAGTAATCCTTATTTGTATTTCAAGCATTTACTAGAAAATTAATTAACCTGTTAATGTCTTTGTCACCGAGTCAATAATAGCGGATAAAAATTATTTAATCTAATAATACTATTTTATAATGCTTAAATAATACGAGGGAAAAATAAACTTTCATATTTAATGGTCATCCTTTTAAATTTTAATAATAAAGCCTTCATTAGTAAAATGGCTAAAATGGTATTATTTATTTCATTTTATAAGGAGTAGGGCGTCCCTATGTATTAGGTAGTAGTAAGTACATAAATTTAATGTATTACCCTATTTATTCTGAAATTAAATGAATGTGACTCGTCTGTTCGTAGGTACGCTATGTAGCTATGTTATTAGTAGTTCTGGGAATCGGTTTGGGAATAACCTTCCCCACTAGTTCTGTTTCCCAGAACTACGGGAAATATTCCGACAATATGAACCATGGTATTTATTTTAACATTGTATTTTATTATTTAAGGGTGATTGGATTGAAATGAAGTAGGTATTTATGCCAGTTTTAAATAAATATCTGTGTCCTTACTTCTGTTTTGTTTTTATATAACAGTGAAAACCGCATTCAAATCGGAGCAGCCGTTTCTGAGATTAGCGCGAACAAAGGTTCAGACAAACAGACAAAAATTCAAAAATATATCTTTTTTGGGTTCTTCTCCGTACTACAAACCCTCCTTATAAGTTGCGTCCATATATCATCCAAGTACAGACAGCGATCAGCGACATATTTATTATATGTATGATATGATATATGATACGATTGTCGTGGTTATATATATATATATATATACAACCACAGCAGTTCCCAACAGATGCCGGAAGTATTCAAGTGCCATAAAATCTTTCGCTTTGGTAGGCGACCAACCCTTCCACCATTACGCATAGGAGCAGCGTGGTGGGATATGTTCTAGGCCTCCTTATTTATGAAAGCATACCCGTGCTCAGTGGTGGGAAAGGGGCAATCATGGCTAGATCCTACTTTGCTAAGTATAAGCTTAGATTGCAAATAGTATTAGCAAACGCCAGCTTCCAGCTTCATGTTTTGAAAATATACAAAAAAAAACATAAGAGAGGCAAAGGACGTCCTTAAAAATGTAATAGTTTAAATAAAGCACTTTATGGAAATGGTTTGTATATTGGCTGGTTGTACAAAGTTCTAAAAAAGTAAAACAAACAAAAAGCATAGAGGAACTTAAAATATGGTTATAAAACTATTTAAATAATCAACGTGGAGGACCTTCGAATTTTTTAGTCAAAAGAGTTATCCGTTCAGCTTCTCTGATACCACTTAGTCTTGCTCCATGCACTGTTGCAAAGTATCCTGGAACAGTTGCCTCGCCAGCAAACAACAAAATCGGTGGAGAGGGATCACACGGGCCCGGTACTGGAGTACCTAGTTCACATTGATGACTTACTGTCGAACAACAGCTCATGTACGAGTAGGCACCACAAAAATGTGGATCAGACGCCCATCTAGATCGTAACATCATTTGGGGATATGGTAGACATGGATTTCCGGTAAATCTGCGCAATAGTTGTGTTAAACCTTCTGCTACGTCATGATCCAACATAGATTCCATTATAGCTGCTTCCTGCCCGGAAATCCAAGCGCACAATACGTGTTTGCTTCCCGGCATTTCATCAATCGCGCTAACACCCCGGGTCCAATCACACCTGCATTGTAATTCTTCAGCAGACCAAGCTAATTTCAAATTACCTTCGTGGCATACCCAGAACGGTTCAGCATACTCAAGAAATACTTTGTCACTGAGGCCAAATCCTAAACTACAAATGGCATTCAGCTTACATGTGGGCAAAGGCGGTGCAAATAATTTATCGGCTTGACACTTGAGACAGCCAAGAGACATGGTAAGTATCACATAATCTGCTGACATTTCTTCACCGTCGCAACATTTAATTAATACACGGCCTTGGCCTGTTGCTCCGCGACCCCAGCGCACGACGTTGACAGGTTTGCTATACCTTATGCAGTTATCGGGTAACCCACGTAATAAAGGAGCCATCACACCAACATACCCCAAGGGAACCCGGACATTTCCACCTGGAAGTTCAATGTAACTTCCGTACTGGTCTGCGCTAACGAGAGATAAGTCATCACCACATCGGTTCCTTAAAATATTAGTTAATCCGAACATGACTCTAGCAGCATCATATCTTTGGTCTTCTGGAAAGTTATGTAGTTCTTGTTGAATTCGTAAACCTATAAAATTAAGCAACGTTCCATGTGGGCGCTCACCACCTAATCTAAATAAATTTGCTGCTTGCTGTTCTATTTGTCGAAAGGTGTGGTAAGCCGTAATGGTTACTGGCAAATCAACAGCTCGGCCCTCACTAGTGCAGAACAAACCCCTCGAAGCGTCGAGTCTAGACAATGGTGTTTGTAATAGTCTGTCTTGTGATGCTAAAGTGTATACGGAATTCGGTAAGCAAGCGCCAAAAATCCATTCTGCGCCCATTTCAATTACTGCATCTCCAAGCCAACACGAATGAATGCGTCCACCAGGTCTGAAAAAAGTAGATATACTTCATTAATCCGCTAAGTTAATTTTTATTTATGTAGTAGATAGGTAGATACATGTCACCTATTTAGGTACCTAGGCGGCAGATTTATGGCGCAGAAAATTTGCGCCCCTTTTTTTATAAGATTACTTTATGACGGTTTCTGATGTCTTACACACAGAAATCTCTAATACATTACACCGACGACTTTCCCTTATAAGTCCTTTCCAATTATAATTGTTGGATTGTAATAATAATAATAAAGAAGCTGACATTTGTAATGGCAAAGAATTAACAGCCTATAGATACATGGACAACACATACACACAGCCTATATATATTCAACAAAGTTCTTAAGCTTACTTAAAGGGGACCTACCTAATTAAGATATCAAGAAGTGATGAATATTACTAAGTAGGTACCTTTCTTTGGCTTCGAGTACCACGAAGTTTCGGATACCACACTGCGTCAGCCGGTGAGCGGCTGAAAGGCCAGCCATGCCTGCGCCAATAATGATGACGCGGGGTTCTTGACAGGACGGGTTAATGCTGCAAGAATCCATGATGCACTGTTCTTGACCTGTTGCGCTCACGGCACTGCTGAATGCCCTGCATGATACCCTCGGTACCTTCACCACTTTAGTCACTTCCTCGGTATTTAAATATTTCAGGGTAATGGTGAAACCTTGCAATAGCGATGATTTTACACGCGATAATTTCATTTTGATTTAATCGCTTATTATTCCTTTATAGACATTTGGCAGATGTAATTCACCATGAAATTTTGTGATTATTCTTTATATGTTGCTGCCTAATAATATGACATAGCTGACAAAGAAGACAACATAACAGGGTTTATGTTTTCAATAAACGGAATGTATGTGGCCTGTGTGTCTCATAAGTTATTTAGTACATCAGTACTAAACATAATATCAATTATGTCAGTGAGGTACTCTGTATCCCAGTTGGTAATGGGCCTGCTTGCATAGCGGAGGTCCCGAGTCCGACTCCCGGCTGAAGGCAGGCATTTATATAAACAGTGAAAGTTGTTTCAAAGGCTATTGGTATTATTTGTGATGTGTATTTGTTGTATTCATCCGTAACACAAGCAATGCGAGTGTATGAGTATCTTAATGTTTAACGGTAATCATATCTACAACAGTGTAGACATAAAACATATCTATTTAATGGCAATAATAATGAATTGGCATTTAATTAAATAAAAATCGTTTTATCCGATACTTACATTTATTTAAATAACGACAACAACTTAGGTACATAATAGTAACAACATATAACGGTAACTATACTATACTTGGTATATGTAGTATTAAAATGAGAGAGCTCTTCGAATAACCCGATTTTTTTACTAATTAACGTTGTATGAGAAAAAGGAACCAGTGATAGATCAGTGAATAGGTCAAACTATAACAGTGGCAGCAAAGAAAAGGAAATTTCAAAATTATGCGCGTATCAGATGTTGATTATCACTTGCTGTGGTGAAGGAACACGTCGTGAGGAAATGTGAGTTCTCATAAAGTCCTCAAATGTGTGTGCAGTCTACGAATCTGCACTTGGCCAGCGTGGTAGACTATGGCATGTACCCCTCACATTATGGGTGGAGACCCGATCCCAATAGTGGGACAATTATGGGTTGTAATGAAGAAATATAAAAATCTATATATAATAAGTGCAGTAGTGGGACAGATAAGGGTTGCAAAGATAACAGTGGCAGTTAATTGTCTGCTTTAAACTTAGCTAAAGTAAAGATAAGAATTAAAACGCGGGTATTAGTAATTTTAACATAATATTTTTGTCTTTCCATAAATAGTTACGATAAAACGGCTATACAGCATATTAAAATTGTCATGTTGTCTATGTATGAACGATGAGTTTTTAAAGATACGTACATACTTTGTTTATACAAATTATTTGCTTAAATACATAACGAGTTGTGAAAGTGTGTCTATTATCCTATAAAGCAGAGTGTAAATACTTTTTATTTAGGTATGGTAAATTACAATACAGGCTGGTAATCATACTTAAATTAAAACAGCTACAGCTGATCGCTGTCTGTACATGGAAGATATACCTATAAAAGAAATTTATAGAGGGGTTTTGTAGTAAGGAATAGAATCCAAAACGATCTCCCTAGAACTTTTGATAAAAAGTCGTAAAACTATAATAAATAAAATGATATAACTAGGTAGGTACAAAACTGGACGTAAATATGAGAAAAAAGTAATTTAAAATTATTTTTAACCATAGGTAGTTTTCGCTAACTATTACATTCACATATACCTATTTCTCTTAGTAAAACAATAAAATTAATAGGAAATTAATATCTTCGTGTGCGTACCTAGTGTTTTAAGGTATTTTCGACTTCGGTACTTAAGGTAGGTAAGTACATAATTTTTATTTTAACTATTACTTATATTTATAAAAAAAAGTCATCAAGATAAATGTTATCGACAATTAGATGTAACTCAGCTAGAGGAAAATACTATTTTGCTAGATAGGTTATAGAATTATAATATTGATATACATAATTTATTAAATCTACATAATATTGGTATTTTATCATATCAGTTTATATACTCAGATAATATTGTTTTCTATTCGCCTTGCTTATACAATAGTAGATACTTTCAAGATAAGTACAAAGCATTATAAATATAGTTATTGCTTTACTGGAAACAACAATGTATTACCTAATTTAATTAATAATATGCTAGGCAAGTTTTAGGGTGCGTGTGCGCAAGGCCAACCTAGATGTAAACTTGCACGTGTACGTGCAAATATAAATTCTGCGTATATGTACTCTTTGTTTGTCAACTCTCATACAGGCTATGATTTTGTTTTACATCTCGCTCCTTCCCTTTTGTTACAAATAAATCTGCATTCTCTCGCAATCAGGTGAATTCTCCAGACGTACGCACCCTTATAGTTAATTTGTTGCCTACTTCTCTGATAGAACTTCGTCCGCAGACGCTTTAACTTCCTCCCATGAAATGTGAATGTCGCAATCTTCTGTATAGCGGGAGCATATGGCTAATCTAAGGAAATATACATCGTCTATTTTGGACGGGACCAAGTGTATTTTCCCGCGACCGTTAATACGCCGTAAGAGAGCTTCGTTGATATCATTGTCGCCCTTCAACCTGAAGCAGACGAGACCCATGGTCACCTCTTCGAATATTTCAAAACGCTCGTCCGACGAACATAGGTTTTCGAAAAGATGAGCCATCGCAATCTGTTTCCGAATATAATTTTGCAAGTTTTCCACACCAAAAAGACGGAGCACGAACCAGAGTTTGAGAGAACGGAACCTACGGCCTAGTGGAATCTGCCAGTGTCGGTAGTCGGGGGCGGAGCCCTGCTGATCATGCTTCAGATAGAGGGGATCTACGTTAAAGGCGTCAACGATCCACCGGGGCTGTTTCAACCAGAGAGCCGAGCAGTCGAAGTTGACAAGTAACCACTTGTGAGGATTGAAGTTGAAGGAGTCCGCTTTGTTGACGCCCTTCATGAGGTAGCGGTACTCGGGGCAAATGAAGGCAGACCCGGCGTAGGCTGCGTCGACGTGCAGCCAAATATCGCTGGCGTTGCACACGTCGCCGATCTTGTCGAGAGCATCGAATGCGCAAGATGATGTCGTTCCGAGGGTAGCAACGGCCTGTAAAGAATTTGAAATCAATAATCACTTATCTTTATGTACATATATATACCATACACTTGCAGACGAGCAACCTGATGGACAGGTTTTCTCGACAGTCATGATTACAGATTACAGCAAAAATATTGAGCAAAATTCGAGATGGAAGACATCAGTTTACTGACCAATGATACAGCAGGTCATAGATGGCGGTAACCATTCGACATAATTTTCTGGTCGGTCTAGTAATGTAAGTACTGAGCTATAAAATATAATTCCGCTCTTACAAAGAAGGGAATGAGTCCTTTTTTGAGGTCTTCATCGATGGCGTCTTTCAAAGTGTCTCCACGCAGCCGATGTTTGCTGTCGGGCGCTAGTAAGCGAAGCTGTACGCCTCCCAGCAGGCCAGCTCGTTCCACAGAAGAGTGCGCTTGTTCTGAAAAATTTGACAATTCTGTAAAATAAGTTGACGATTTCGTGCGAGATAATTCGCGAACGCCAAAATTCTGTTCTGCGTGGCTGCTAATTTGAATAAGTGTTTATGGTGAACTGACTACGACTTAATAAATGCTCTAACTAGATTATGTAATTCATTGATCAATCGTTAAAAACTTTAGATTCTTTAACTAAGTACTTAGCCCGTAGC
>DWKC01000236.1:0-14299 GCA_018249195.1 Racta chiria
CATACGAAGACGCACACAGGAAAAGCATTGGTGCAATGTTAGTCAGCATTGTCAGCCTCCTTAGATTCACTGACAGTGGGAATTCGACTTTAGCAGATGTTAAGTTGTAACGTTAAAATACAGCAGCTATACGCATACCATAAATTACGAATTCGTCATTTTTTCATGGAGTCCTATCAAAATTGGTTTCTAAATATTAGCTTCAGCTACAACCTGTTCGAGTTGGTACAGGCCTAAATTTTGCTGAGTACCGAAGTACCTACTTCGTATCAGCGCAAAGCGGCGAATTCGGACCCATACGGTATGAAGGCCGATAGGCGCCTATGCTAACAAAGAACACATTTCTCTGGTCGACCGTACTTAACATACGGACGATGTACTAACTTGTTTGTGCGTTATACAATTCCATTACACGAGAAATAAACAGAAGATGTCCCCGAAGGGTCCGCACCGCACTCCGATTCAGCCATATTGGACGCCGCGCGCTAACGATTCATTTTTTTTTGGTGGAAAACCCGCGAGCGTGACCGCCATTACGCGTTTTCTCGCACTGCGGCTGATGATTTAACCACTCCCTAAATACTCGTAACAGGGCAAACAATTTACAACGACGCTGATTTCTATTAGGTGAAGTATAAAATGCAACAGTTTTTCATTCTGACTGCCAGACACGTGAAAAATCCCCAACCGCACGTATTCTTATTATTGAGAATTCGAGATACCTACCTACGTGGCGCAACTATATCATCATGGAGAAAAGTGACCATTCAATAAGTCGTAATATCTGTTTTTAAAATTACAATAATTTTATACTTTGGGTCTTTTACAATTATTTTATTGAATGTGATATAGCATGATAAATTCCAACATCATCGCCGCTAACGAACCAATAATATTTCGCGTCTGATGTTTCATTTCGGTTTAAACCAGTTTTCTGAAAATGTACAAATTATTGTCCCCCGAAACAAATTAGTCGCGCCGTGTTACACTGCTTATGTTTAAGTTACTCGGAGGACTATATTGATAACCAATAAGCTATGCATTTTTTTTTTATTTTGTTTCGCAACCATAAATTACGTTAGCTGCATTGTAAAAAAATTGCAATGGGTCTGTTCAAAATTTTCTTCTCTAAACCTACCGCGCTGTGGTACCTATATTATTAACTACATAACTTACTAGATGGATATAGGGCGAATTGTCTGACGCAACATTAGACTACACAGCCTTATATTAGACACCGCGCGCAATGTACTGACTAATAGTTTTAATTTATGATATGCCTAAATTTTTAATCAACCAAACATAGTGCATTATGTTGACGGCCCCGATTCTCTTGCCTTCAAATTTTACTTTTGTATTCTTTTGTAGCAGAATATAATATTATCATTTAATAGTCCTTGCATATAAAAAAGAAAACAAAAAAGAAAAAAAATCGAAATGTTCTTTAAGAACATGTAACATCCCGCTCCATCAGGTGTCAATGAATTAACATACCAGTGTATCCCCAAAGTGTCAAGTGATCGTTAAGTTATTCAACCTGCGAGCCCCGGGCTGGGGGCTGCGGGGGGATCGTCGTATGACAATGATTTCCCGGGGGCGCCATGGCCCCCAGTGTTATGCTATGCCAGTTAATCTTTAAGGAGAAAATACATTATGTTTCCAACTGGGGCGCTTGAAGCTTAAGCTTTTTATCGATGATGATATTTTGGGCCCTCAGTTAAGAACGTCAGAAACAAATCTTTGATATGTTGATGAGTCTGTAATAAATGCTAGAATTGTTTTTAATTTTTTTTTAATGTGTGCTAAGTACTTTCTTTAATTATTTTTTTCTTCTTTTTATTATGTCACCCTTTCGATACAGTAGATGTTTATGAGTGTATTGAAAAATATTTGCATGGAATGTATGAAAAAAAAGGCGCACAGCATGAAATGCAACCTAAAAGCGCGTCTAGAAACCACGGTATTGTCCCACGTATATTTACGTCCCACGTTTATTCAGGAAGGTACGTAAAAACATTATATCTACCTTTAGAACAGGAGCACTCTCAAAATTGGAATTTTCCAACATGCCTATAGGAAAACTATCTAAACATTTGATTGTTTACGAACAATTTGTACACTATACCTAAAGCAGAGGACTGAACACGAGCTGACATATTCCTAGCGCCGTAAAAGTTTCAAAAATAAAAGTGAAGCCACGATGGCGCCAGTGAGGACTTTCTGTTTTAACTGAAAACGAATAAATTTGACTTTAAATTGTGCAGTTAAGCTCGTGGGTTATTCAAAAGAGCACAGATTCGAGCCTTCGCATGAACTAGCCTCCACTGCTCATTTATTCAGTGCCTCGAGGCTGCGAACTGAGTAAAGAAACCATACCGAAACAAGTAGACAAGTGCTGTCTACGCAATCATGTATATAAATAACGCTTCAGGTCTTAACTGCACGATTGCACGATCTTTTGTTGGGCATGTTTGTACATTTTTTATTATTATTTTATAATTCTTGATTTAAACGTAGAAATATTTAAGAAGGACGTTACATCACGTCTTATTTTGAAAAGGAAAAGGTATTAATATGTCAATGAATTTCTATTAATGACAAATAAGGACAAGCAAATAATATATCGCTGTCACTACCTCCTAGTTGGATTCTAAAGAGTTTGAAATTAGTATATGTGTTATGATGTGTTGAGGGAGATATTTTACCTTTTGTCTCTACGAAGACACCTTCCCGAAACAGTGATTAAAAATATATATGGTCCGTGTATTAAAAAATACCTACATGAAATAAATAATTTGAATTTGATAAATGAACTAACTAGATTCGTGTGTTGGTAAAAAATATGTATTATTCCGGACTTTAATCTATCTCTCTGCCAAATTTCATTCAGATCCATTCTATTTGTTTTGCGTGAAGGCGTAATTAACATTTGTTTCTTTTAACTTTACTATACCGAAACATTGTGCTACAAAAGGCGGACTATTCTCTCCCAGTTAACCTTTGTTCTCCGCAGATATCAGCGAAGGCTTCATAGAATTAAAGTTCCAAAAACATGTATCAAACATTAATCCATCTATCTATCCATTCGCGCAAGTTATCGTATTTATAATATTAGTAGGATAGGATTCCAGTGTTTATATATTTGTTTGACAAGTCCCAAACAATCAGATTTCAACCACCCTATGCTCTGTATGTCTACACGGGGAGTTAATAGGTACAGAAATGATATGAATTACCCTTGCAACGCAACGTAACCGCCGCGCTTAGCCGCCTACTTACTAAGTTACAAGATTACAGCGTCGAGCGTGGCCCACCTGCCAGTCCGTCACCCCTTTTACATAAACTAAGTCGACTAGAAGCACGGAGCGCAGCTATAGCCTCGGAGGGGTGAAGTCGGATTATTCGCGGGTCTTCACGCACTTCACACTTCGCTCAGTCATTCACGCCAGGCCCGCCCGTCGGCCAACTGAGTAATTGACGTCACGTGTCGTGACGCCATCGCGCCGGCGTCCGCTCCTCCGCTCGTCGCGACCGCTCCGTTCGGTCATTCGCTCGCTCGTCGTCGCTCAGTGCCTTACGAGGCGCGCTGCCAGATGCGCGTGTGTTATTTGACGATCACCGCCCCCGATGCGGTGTAGTGTAAACAGTGATCAACTGGAAGTAATGACCTGTGCCCGTGCTTAGTGCCCTCGCTCCTGTGGCTGGCTGGCTGGCAGTATGGGGTGCGCGCGGGGCCTGTGCTCCGCGGACAAGATCTTTATTTTCATCAACATCGCGTTTGCGGTAAGCTCTTACGAGTCCCTGTCCGGCGGGGATGCTGTTCGCTTACGATCCTATTATTTAGTTTAAAACATAACTCAGCACGTGCCTTAATCTCCTTCACCTGCTACTTTTCATTCATATTTTTAATGCGGCGACAGGCGCTGCGATCGTCAGGAGCTTACAAACACGCGTGAATAAGCAAAATAAATGAAGATGTAGTTTTCTATATACATGCCTCTGCGGTATCAGTCAAGGTACCAATAATCAATTAGGCAAATTTTATAGTGTAGGTATAAGTAGATGGATTTTTAACATAGTAAAAAATTTATAAACATAACCTGGGCAGGTATTTGAAAACATTGTTACCAAGTCAGTGGCCCTAATTATATTACAGCCTCGGTGCATAGTTTGCAATGGACATGCGACGAGCCTGCAGTTAAGTTTGTTGGGTTGAGTCACAAAAAATGAACATCTCGTGTGTGTAGGCAGGGTCTGGTATGCAGTCGGAATGTCTTTGTATTCCCGGTGGGTCCTGCCACTTGCGCACAGTGCCCACTAGACCTGCGTCGTCTCCTGTATCTACATACCGCCGTATATAGATTGTTTTTATTTACTCAAGGCCACGCTTCGTTTGACTTACTCTAAGATTACGAGTAAATCTTGAGTTCACTTGGCCACTTTATTGTAAAAACGTACACTAAACCCCAAAAAAGATTAATTTAGCAGTCTATAACTGAGCGGACAAATTTATACCTTTATAAAAATAATCGCTACGGAATAATCGATACGTTTATAAATATCTACCCCCAATTATAGTTTCTCTGAAATAGGTGTCTTCCACATATCAATCGACTTAAATTTTATTAAATCAACAGGTAGGTCTGCGTATACCTAGAAGTATACGCTTTTATTTAACTTTGTGATGTCAAGTCGTTAGAGTGGCGTCGTATGTATTTTTTATCTCAAGTGTTACAAATGGAGTATCTATTCGTCATGATTCGTAATGTCATTGTACTGACAAAGTTACACATCCTTTGGTTAAAGGTGCAGTGATTGCCCATACCCAGACACGACCGCAGGTACCTAGTACTGCCGGGGTAACCTTTCCGACTCCCGCGCATCTCGATAACAATAGAAAGTAATTTGTGTCTCGCATCTTATGATGCCACGCGGAGTTTAACTCTACTCTGATTCTTCTTCCTCGCCATCTATTGCCGGTAGGTATCTTTTTTCCTCTCCTTGTGAGCACAATTAAGAGAACTTTTTAAAGTCCTGTCAGTCAGTCTTGTGAATCAGTAGTTAGTGATTGTACTTACCTTCTCTCATGTATATACCTCCGTTCATGGCGAATTTAAATTTTCTGACGGTTACGGAATGTAACTACTTAAAAGTGAATATTATTATCCCCTTATGTATACCTTTTTATGTTATAAGCAAGGAAACGAGCAGACGAGTCATCCGATGGTCAGTGACTATCGCCGCCCGCGGACATTAACAACTCCAGAGTGGGGTGTCTCTGACGCGTCGCCTGCCAGGAAGGAAGTGACAGACCCGCACGCGCGGGCAACACTAAGAAAGAAGGGTCGCGGTACACAGTCACTGTAGCAACCGGAATCATTATGAATGTGTTTCGGCATCTGCTCTAGGAAAGATCGCAACTTCAATCATAAATCACTGGGTCTGAGCAGACTCATGCATCACATCACACATAATAATCAAAAGTGACAAGGACAGCGAAAATGTGTTATTGTTACTTCAATTCCAGAGTAGTTTGATGCCACAGAATAGCAGAATTGTTTTAGTTTTAATTTGTGTAGGTACTGAACATGTAACAAATGAAATGGAGGATGACGTAAGGACGGAGAGAAAAAGAGAACTGAGTCTCAAGTCGCCAGCCGGAACACGACGAATCGTTTGGCGGCTGACTCGAGCAAGAGGGTGGTCGCTAGCCAGACGGCCTTCACAAAAAAGATTATCCTTCCGGGAAGCTATCGGTCGCCTCTTACGACACCCTGATCTGTCCGCGAGGGATTCGGGTTGGTACTCGAGACCGCCCCAATACGACAAAAACCTGGTACAGGCTGGCTGTTCCCGCGACTACGACCGCGTGGAGCAGTTCTCGTCCCCTATTTTATGTCCACAGACCTAGCTAGCTGGACCTAAATTTCAATAATTTCATTTTATTTCATTAACTTCGACGATGATGAAATTCCATACAAACTTCCCTATTTCAACCCTTTCATGACTTTCGCAATAAAAGTACCTAGCCTGTTCTTTCCCAGGCTCCATTTTATCTCTGTACCAATTTTCATCAAAATCGGTTCAATGATTTAGGTTAGGCTAACGTTTCATTAAGAGTACAGTGTAGCGGAGGTGCTGAGTGTGTCGAGAGTGGGGCGAATACCAGCCCCGCCCCGAATATAAGCCTTTTCGGCTTCTTTTCTCAATGTTAAGGTTTCTATAAATAATAAATATTAAAAAAATATATGAAGATGAAAAATGATATAAAAAAATTAATGAATTTCCAGAAACAATTGCATTTATACGTCGATGTCGATTTTTGATTGAAGTGTGGAGTAGTCACCAATGGGCGGTCACCATTTTCATAAAAATAAACTAGTTCAGGAGCCACTAATTTACCATATTTTTTACCTTTTTCCAGCTTATCTGTTAGTGATTTGTATTACGGAGACGGGTTTACGTGCTCTTCAAAGCACGGAAGCGCTTGAGAATTTTTGTTTAATCTAAAAAGGTACCTAGTTATCTACAGCACCCGAAGAAATTAACAACCTCGAATGATGCGAGCGTCGGCGCGGCGGCGCGATGGGGGACGCGGCGCGGGGGGAACGTGGAAGCAGCAGCTAACAACTTGAACAAACTTTACTCGGTTCCTCATCTACTCCGTTTAGAAAACAATATTTATTGACATAGTCTATTCAGTAATTCACGTAACATCTACGACCGGGATATTGTTACGTATACAGTTGATAAATTGTTCAACAAACATGAAAAATCTCAACTCGGGATAATATACAGTATAATCCAGTATTTAAATAATAAATATGTTTGGACAACTCAATAACTCACTCTGCGTCCAGTTCTGATCGACCAACTTTATAATAGTTAATAATAATATGAGCTAAGTGCATGTCAAGCCACGCGCAATATACATTAAGTTCCGTAGATGTCGTCATAACTCGTCAACCAGCAGCGTAACCAATATGGCAATTGTAAAATGATGAGAGCACAGAGCGCGTCGATTCGTTTTATAGCGTCTGCATCCCTGTCCAAGATGGCGGCGCAACTGAAGCGGCGAAATCAAATGCCTTCCTTTTTAGCCGGATTAATATTTATGTAGAACTACCGAAGCCCCTACCTCCGAGACAACTGCCGCCCGATTTTCTAGAAAAAGAAACTTCTAAAGCCCCCTTTTTCAAAATTCATAATTATACCATTTGTATACGTCTCATATCTCTATTATCTATGTAAGAAGGCTTGGCTGTCTTGGTAACTAACTGGTTCTGATGGATGGTTTAATTTATACTAATTCACTATCACTAATATAAACTACTTGTAAATGGTTATTGGTTAATGGTATGAATACGAGACGTCTGAGTGGCTGCTGGTCACGTATTAATAAATATCATAATTAGGCAGCCGCGCGACATTAATTTGTCTTCTGCGAAAATACGTAGACGCTGAGCTGATGTTCGGTGTAACTCCGAACAATCTATTAATCACAAATTAGGAATCTCTCTGTCGCTCATGTCTAATACTCATGTTTATTTACGCCAGAATAATAATTTAAACATATTAGAAGCTAGATAAAATATTTTAAATTAAAAGAGAGGTATTTCATAGCGTCTGCCATATTTGGACCCGCTGCTGCCCACTAAAAGCTCCGCGCGGACTAGGGGGCGAGAGCGCCCTCGTTGGCAACTTATGGTTTGGTTTATACAAGGAGAGAGGGGGAGGGAGGGAGGGATCCTAACAAACAAGCATCATCACTTTAAATGACAGGCACCAGCTTTCAAATAAAAAAAGAATTATCAAAAGTCGGTACAACCAGAAAAAAAGTGATAATTGACGAAAATAAACTATACGCATTATTAGAGATAACTCAAAATCTACTCGCCAGATGTCGCTCAAATTTAAATAGGACCAATATTATATACGAGTATACTGTTGTGAATATATTTCAATTTGTTATTTTTTAAATTATAATGAAATGCAATGTAATTTAATTAAACTAATTTATGATTGCAATTCAATACAATAATATTGAAGTTAATAATAACGCAATTAGATTTAATACTTTTATTTAATGTAATTATGAATGACTGTAATCGGATGATTATTGAATTTGAACAACGAATAAGTGTTGCATTGCTTGTAGACGTCACTTCAAAAGTCCCCGCGCCTAGAGTGATACATATTTAACAAAAATATATTACGTATAACGTAACGGTGTATGGTATGCGTGCTACATAATATGTCGCATCAAAAATATCTAAATAAAAAAATCTAATCATATAATTCGTCTTAGGAACTAAAAGCCTACATATCGAAAGACAAGAAGTTAACAATAGCAAGGCCCTATATTAATAATGAAATGAATTACAATAAATTATAAAAAAAGAAAAGTCTACGATAGGGCTTACGGCCTCGATCTCTCGCATCACATCGCTTATAGCATCTCGTTCATCGTTATCGTACCGTCGTCGCCGGGTGACCGTAGTGTCGACGCAGCAGAGAGTGCGATACGACCGCCTTCCTACGGACGCATCATTCTACTTCATTTTAAATATAGAATAATTATTGTTCCTAGTACGAACATAGCTTGTAGCTAGGTATTGATTATTTAGACATTAAATCCAGTAAAAGTTCAACCGCATTTTGACTTTTCAGCATCCCCCGTACGTAACCAGTACGTAACGTAACGTACGTAACCAGTGATCTTTTTAATATATTAAAGTAGGTAGGGTGGACGCCCCCAATGTCCAAATTTTATCGTCAAAAACAATTTACTGTTTCAATGTGAAGGTTGAACTCTCATATTCTTAATATATATATTCTGGTCCCAACATCAACCACTTAATGTGTAATACCATCCTCTTGTGTACCGAATATCCGTCTGGTGGAGGGTTGTCGTTTAAAGTTTCATTTTAAAATACAAGGAAAAATAAATACTGTATTATATTCAATTATATTCGTCGGCCGACTAAAATTGTTTTTCCTTGCATTTGTACTGTATATATTACATATGTATGTATTTCTACAAATTTTAAATCAGATGAATCGTGTGCATAATTTTACATATAAATTCCTTATTGTTCAACTCTAATGTTGCATGAAGTGTTAATGTTTAATTTGTAATCGTATCAATATGTAACTTATTGTATTGTGATTTAGAGGTTTTATAAGTTTATTGAAATAACTGTCTACTATGCCTTCATTTTATATATACATATATATAGATTACCGAAAATTGTAGTACAAATAATGAGATACATGTAAAGAAATGCTGTTGAACAAACGACACTTGATTGTAATTATTTTGTGCAAGTAAATGTTATTAAGAGCCGTGCGCCCAAACCACGCGCCTCGAGTTAGGTTAGGTTAGGTTACAATCATTTTAATACTTTGCGAAGTTAAATTAGTAGGTAGTAGGTAATGTTTTTAGACCATCAGATATTATATATTTTTTACTTTGTTACAATAAAGGGGAAATCGAATGAAATATAAATCAGGAACGTCAACAGAATTCAAGAAAAATGCTATAATGTGTAGTCGGGAGTGAAAATGTTTTACATTTGTCATGATTGTACAACGAAGACTCCAACTGATTGAATGACTGTATGTCGCATGATTCATCGATTAGATGCGGCTGAGTGTTTTATTTATGTCTTATCGATTTTACTCCAATATATAATAGAGAATATATAATAGAGATAAACTATTTCTGTGGAATTGTTGTGAACTGAACAAAGATACGTTCACAAAGATACACTGGTGGTGGGTGTTGCGTTCTTTGTTACTCAGTTTTCATTCACATAACTAAGTTTGAGCACGCACATGGCGGGTCTGCGAACCATAGTTACGGAGATATCGCTTTACTTAAATTTGTCCACAACGTCACATAGACATCACGAATGTAAGAAGTTTGAGTACCTACAAGAAGGAAATTCAAGAACAGTTCCAAATTTCATGTTCCTGTTACGTTCTCAGACACAAAACCTCGATATGGACACGAGGCCTTTCTTATAAATAGGGTCCCGTTTTAGTCCTTTGGGTGAGGAACCTGAGTCAGATCTACAACGTACAAATTTATATGTTTATATAAAACAAAGTCGAAAATCATGTTAGTTACACTTCTTGTAACTCAAAAACGGCTGGACCGATTAATGATATTTAAGGAAAAAAAATATGAAAAATTGTTAATATGGTGTTACAGCGTAGACCGTCGAAAAAGGGCTCACTTAAAAACGGTCGTATTCAAAACACTAAAGGAAAATTTGAAAATATCTCAACTACAGTAGCTGAATTGTGAAATTCTCAATACTTTGACCTTAATATCTTATATACAAATACTTTATGTTTTATGGTGCAACGGTTGATGAATTTCGGCTCCAACGCAGTTATATCCGATATCATGTAACGGTGTTCATTTTGTTGGTGTATCTTTTAAAATACAATTGTGGACTAAACTAGTTCACAAAGGTCACATATAACGTCCTATTTGTTTAGCAATCACGTATTAGTAATGTTAACATATTCTACTTGCACCAACGCATTAGGTTATTTTAGTAGCTCTCTAATTAGTTTTCTTTTTTTCAAAATGGAGATCAAACTAAATTAACTGTTCCATACTTCAATTGAAACGTTGAAATTCTAGTGTTAGTATATTTAATAAGGAAATTCTTTGAAATTATAGTTATTTTTATCAAAGGGTTATGTTACCTTATTAAGAAGAAAAGGCGAAAAGATTTCAAAGACGTGGCTGGTGTTCGGGGTAGCGACCCTACTAGTTTTGTTAATTTGACTTGACTTCTGTTATGCATGCTATAGGTTCTTAGGACGAAACAAATGATTCGCATGTTGAATAGTTGACTTAAGTCTAGAGAGTGATGCGAACGCTAATTTCACAAATGTTATCGCTGACAATAATTTTATTAGCACTACTGTAATATTGAAGAGACTGGCGCATCTCGAGGCCGGGTGAACATGTTCTCGTCGAAAATGAAGTTACACCGAACATCTCTCATAAATAATTGTCACGAAGTATGGCTGATGTTATTGTCGGCTCGGCCTTCAACTTTCAATAAATCCTCAAGACGCGGTGACTTGCCATTACTTGTTTATTTAACTTAGATTCTCGCAAGTTACTGCACTATTAATTCAGTGGCGTAAACAATTTAATTTCTAATTATAACAACAGAGCATACATCTTTCGTTATAAGAACATGAGTTGAAAAATATTCGTTTATGATGTCGATAGTTGCTACGCAACAGATTAGGTGTACAACAATATATCCAGGTGACAGAGAGTGTTCGACACCGCTCCCAGCAGGTGCCATCGTAGAGGCGTATCGTAAATCGTAAATTATTTCTGTGAACTATCCCCGCGTTCATAGTAACCTACAGCGGCATTTATTTATTACGTATTTAGTATTCAGTAAGCACATTTTTTTAATCCAATCGATTTGCAGTAAAAGTAGCATTCAGCGATAAAGTATATCAATGAATAGTAGAATTGTTAATTTGAGAGATATCATTGACATCTATGCTTTTAATTTGGTCATAATTCGTTTTATGGGTGTCTTGCCCATTTATATTGCAAATTGTTCCTGGTGTGATTTAACTTCCCTCTCAGTGTTAGCTCCGTGCAATCGCTGAAACAGAATATTTTTTTATATTCGAAGCGAATAGTGCACTTGTCTGTCTATAAGTTAAGTTGTTTCAAATCCAAGTGCGAGGCAGTTGGAGCCACTCGCGGTGTTCGGGAAGCCCTGACTACATGAAGGGTTCCATAAAATCATTACATTTCGACTCCGGTGGACGCAACCGATAACCTCTAATTTTCCAAGCTGCACTAATTCATCTGTTAATACTTTTGTGACTTTTCCAACTTCTGCGCATCTCGATAACAATAGAAAGTAATTGTGTCTCGGGCGTCATAAGATGCTTCGGAATTTAAAGTTTGGCGATCGACGAGGAAAGGGTCTCTTGTGAAGAACATTTTTTAAGCATTACCGGGTGTCCAGCATTGAGATGCTTAATATATGTACCGCGATTTTTAGTCGCAACTAATCATTCGCGGTGAACGGATGTCTTATTCTTTTAAAACCGTACTCGAAGTTTAATTAAAACTATACAGTCCATTATAACCTTTACAATCACTACACCGGGCACCTGCTGCGTCCGCCAGCTCGGACTCATATTGAACGGTGCTGTGTCCTGCGCCTCAAGGAAACAACAAATGTAGTGGTTACTTACTATTTTTAACGTTGATAAAGTTTGTTGTGAGCGAGTGCGTTCGTTTAGACGTTTAAATAGGCGATAAATGCTCCTGTCTGGCTTCGACGCCAGCTCCTACTGCCGATCGTTCAACGAACCAAATAAGTAACCGGCTTTCGGACCTTCTGCTCATTGTAGACAATATACCTACCTACTCATTGTTCCCGGTTGGCCAACCGTAAGTCGAAAATTCCGGAACGATATCAACAAGCAGCCCGTCCTGACCTCGTTTAAAACGAGCTGCTGTTCATTCTTCAGAAAAGCTCGGGCAGTTCAATTAGCGGAGTTTACACAATAAGAGAGGTCGGCCGGGGCGATGTCGGCACCACTGTTGATGTTGTAAACTAACCATGTTTTATAAGGATCATTCGGTCTGGCCGCTAACTATTGCCGTCAGCGTGAATCACAGACAGTTGGAACAAATATTAGCAGTAAAGCGGGACAAGGTAGACCACGGGCGGCCCGGTGGTTGGTGCTCGGCTCCCGCGCCTTAGCCTCCTCGTTATACGCGGTGTCTGTGACGTCACCGCCTCTATTTTATGATGGACCGGTAATGTAACTTAGAACACCACCATGTTCTACATATTAAATCGCGAGGATTTGAAATGTGTATTAACTAAACCACTGAATTATATTCAAGAAAATAATAAGTTTGATCGTACCGCGGCATTCCGCTCCCATGTTGTACCTCCGTTCGGCACATCAATGAATTGGAATTAACTAGTAGTTGGTATACCTAATAGTATTTTAAATTTGAAATTGAACGAAGGTGGAACGGAAAGAAATGAAACGTCATCATTGGAGGGGAGCCCCGTGCTCAGTAGCCGTTCGTTGGTTGAAGTCAGTCAGCCACAGAGAAAACTAAAAACCGTCCAAGTGTGTGTCGAGCGCGGAATGTACAGTTCCGTAGTTGGCGTCATAGGTGACTTTACCTGATGAACGAACCCATCCGAAACAATTTACATTATAAATTTCATATAGTAAATATGAACTACTATAATGATCCGCTGAAATAAAATATTTTCAAAATTTTAATCTACCTCTTTCTTCCTGTGATATATTTGATGTATACCTATCCGTGATAAATCATAGATTGCGGACAGACGGACGGACATGACAAAACTGTAATATTTGTTTGCGTAAACCTGAAAACGATGGACACTGAGCAGTGTTGTGGCTACATGGCCCCGACCGCACAACTTTTGTGGTTCGTTCAATTGACCACCGGGGCATTCGGTGGGGACATAACAAACAAATTAATAATTATTTATGTAACAAGCTAACTAAACAAACAAAAAGATTTCGACATACTATACTCTGTAGTTAGTTTACCGTGTAAATAGACAGGTGACGATGTACGACGAGGTGCCGAGGTGCCGAGGCGGGCAGGCGGGCAGGCGGGCAGGCGGCACGCGAGACTACGTTGTTTTTACGACCATTGGATGCATTCGGAGTATGAACTTATCTTATCCCAACGGGTTCCATAATTATACCTATTATTATTAACAAGTTAAATAAAATATAGTTGAATACATGTTTATTTATTGAGTTTTAGCTTGGTTAAAGTCGTGAGTCTGCTGCCGTCGCTGCGAGCTTCTTTTATTCCCTACTTAATCGGATTAATGCGATAAATGATAAATGGTCCCAAGTTTCAATTGGAGGTCCGCGGGCCGGGAGCTGCGTGCCCGTTGTCATTTCATCCCCGTACCTACTAGTTCCACGGTTTGCTGCATCTCGAACGTGCAGCTTCACCAATTTATAACAAACTGTGCCAACGAGATACTTCAGTGTTCGCTCGACCCACTCACTGTAGCCCACATCGACGTTCGTTCAGTCCTCCTCCACGATCAACTACTGGAACAGAATAAAGAGTAGTATATGACGATATTCATGATCGTGACGTTATTGAAATGAATATTATTTTGTAACTAAATGACTATGACTGACTATGACTGACTATGACTGACTATGACTGACTATGACTGACTATGACTGACTATGACTGACTATGACTGACTAT
>DWKC01000237.1:0-14297 GCA_018249195.1 Racta chiria
ACATTCCAGACCCAAAGTTATTCCATTGCCCTTTTAACATTTCTTTTACATCTTGTACTCTCCATTTAGTTCTAGAATTTTTGACTACATTTGTTATTACTCTTTCGTTTTCTTCTGGGAACAACGAGCATGTACTGTAGACAATCCTTTTCGCTTTTGGAAAAGCGTTCATTGCATGTTTCAGGAATTTTTCTTGAAGGGATGTAAGTTTCGCCAGCCTGGTATCTTCGATGTAGTTATGCACGGTAAATTCCATTCCTAAAAATAAAAGCAAACCTGAAGTATGTAAAATCATAAGAAATTTATGGTATTTCAAAAATAAAAATCTTACCAGATCCAGAACAACTAGGATCTAATAGAATGTACTCCACATCATCATGATCTCCTCTTTTAATTTCTAATGCATCTTTGTGAATGAGTTCCACACATTTGCATCCTGTCTTATTCACGAAATCAGTAAGAGTCTGGAATCTTTTCTCATTCCTTTCAACAGCAAAGACTTTGCCCTAGAACAGAGATGTACCTAATATAATAAGAAAATCTACCTTCTAGCACAACATTTTTTAAATTCACACATTGGAGTACCTCGTTTCGCATATAGGCTGCGACTTGGGTAGTTTTCATGCCCGGAGCAGCACACATGTCTAAAACTACACTTCCTGGAGACGGTGCTAGTAACTGAACTGCCATAGCAGTAGCCTGAAAATAGTTACAATTGATTAGGTCATTTAGAAAAATCTCATATTGACTATAATTACAGATTTTGGCTTTGTACCCAATGGTTGGCCTATTATAAAAACACCAACAAACAGAATTACAGTTGATGCGAGGCACACTAACAACTTAAATTAAAAAGTTATTTACAGAATTTTTAAACCGATAAAGTATAAAATGAGTTTAACTTCAAATAGGTCTATTGTATCTTATTTCAGATTTAAACATGTCAACATTTTATTTTGATATGGATACTTAGGGTTAATCACAATGGGGTAAATCTATAGTCATAATTACGCAACTGAATTATGATTATCGTAGTATGTTTATATGTAGTTGATTGGGCCTAGAACATACAGAGGAGCATCCTATAAACAAGGCTTAACAACTATCATCTGAATGTAGTAACTGGGACTGGCCGCTTTTTGACACTGGTGGTCATTGATGGCGACAGCGCCGGCTGTGGCTTAATTTATCCCGATCACTTACAATTAACTCAAGCTGCTAGATTATGAACGCCTCACACAAGTCACCGGGCAATGAACGCTTTGCAGGGATTACCCGTATTATTATAATATATGTGGGTGTCTAAAATTCATGACACTTAGAATAGTGAGTACCTTATCCTGTAGAATAATTTGATTTTCCAAGTACAACTCATGTTCATGCAACTTTGTACCACGTGGGAACACAAACACAGTCTTCACATGATAATCCTGAGTAAAATCATATTCTGTAAGTCCTTTTATTTGTTCTAGGTAGTCATTATAAGAGCCAGAAGTGCATCTTATAAACTTGTAGCCCTCATCCTGGAAGGACCTTATGGCGTCTGAAGTTGTGAAAAGGTTGGTGTTGATGCGAACATAACGAGGTCTGTGGATAGCTGTCAACAAAGTAACAAATATTACATTTTGCTTCTCATAAAACGCTATAAGAAGAATCTAGTAGTGTCGTGTGATGAGATTTATACACACCTTATATTGTCATCTATATACATCATAGGTAATACAAATAAATATATTTATTATGAAATCGATAATAAAGTAATTAACATTAATTTTGATATAATACTAGACCTTTGAAATAATTAGATTTATATTAGTTGTAAGTATAATAGTTACGAAATGAAACAAACAGTGAATCCTACTAAATATTATAAATGTAACAGTGTAAGGATGGATGGATGTTTGTTACTCCTTCATGCCACACACTACTGGACAGATCATAATGAAATATGGCATAGGTATAGACAACATACCATTCAAGCGATGCCATGGGTGAAAACGAATGATTTACTATTACTTTATTAAATTAAAGATACATGATATTATCGGTGACTCTATTTAATGTATAAATTAATGCTACAGGTTTATACAAAGAACTAGCATTTCTTACATGCCAAAGATGTGACGCTAATATGATTATTTAATTTTTCCTTACACTACAATAACAAGTCTAAAAGTTTGACATTTTTGCACCAAGCAAAGATAAACAATGACTTTGTGTATTCCATTATTGCTACAAATATTATTTCTTGATTACAATATCAATATCATTTTGGGTTTGAAGCAGCTAAGACCCAACTGTTAATGTTTTAACCTATATATTATATGAAAAACAAAACTTGATTCACATTTCTTATGACATCATTGTTATCACACCAATAGGCGAGTATTCCTTACATTTAACAATAAAACATGTGGCTCAATTCAATTAGTTTATTTATAAACAAACTACTACAGCAATTGCGGTTTTTAATACAATTAATTTATCCATTACAGTAATACTAAATTTACTGAAGTACAATGACAATTATACTATGAATGTTGTTAATTTAACCCATTAAACTCCATGTGGCATCATAAGATGCGAGACACAATAACTTTCTATTGTTGTCGAGATGCGCAGGAGTCGGAAAGGTCACTCTTGTTTTGCATTTAAAGTTCTTTTATCAGCTTCCTTTGATGAAGCCGAAGTGTAAGCATGCTGATCAATTTCATTACCATCATCATCATATTCTTTCTCATGATATGCTTTGTATGCATAAACACATATAATCACATTGACTACAACTACTGCAGAAATTACCGACCACACTGTCTGAGTGAATTTATTGACTGGATAGTACTCGGTAAGTATGTGACGCATGCCGAAAAAGGCAGCAAAGGGCAGTGTGAACATTGCAGTGCTGTATAGGAATAGATTTGCCAGCGCCAGCGCTGCTAACCTAGACTGCTGTGGTATGAGGGGACCATTGCTACTGTCAGCCATGGCAGTCTTTTAAATGCAGTTTTACACCTGAAAAAGACAGAACATTACCTTCAGTCTTCAATTCAGCTTGATGTTCATTTGTGTATTTCTCAAACTGTTCTTTGTAAGCTAATATGGTCTTTTCAGGTTTGCTTATGCCAGGAAGTGTTTTTTTTCCAAATAGCAATTCTGCTGTCAGGACTTTTGCAAGCCATGGGTCAAGACGGGATTCGTTTTTTAAAAGTTCAGATGCCTCAAAAATTTTATCAATATCAGCTGCATGTTTCACTGTTTCTGTTATCAATGCGAATAGCACATTAGTCCGCTGGAAATACATTTATTTTTATTTCATACTTTATGCACAGTGTGAAATAGTATAGTGAAACATAATACGTCGATACGAATGTACATGAATACTATTTATTTCAAATGGAAATCTCTTCCAGTAGATCAGCATGGAAAATAGTGTATATAGGAAAACAAACTTTCCACATAGAAAATAAATTTACATAGTATTTAATAAATATACTGAGAGCGTTGGAGATTTATATTGGGCAATGACATACGTTAAATAATATTATAAAATTTAACTTACAAAATGCCGAAGTTTATTGTCGTACAACAAAGTTTTAACGCTACCGCCTTCAGTCGATACTTTTCTAAAAATATTAGCCGCAACCTTGTAATGTCGTGGTACTTTAATCGAATGTTCGAACATTTTACGATTTATAAAACAAGCAAAAAATATTTCATTGCAATCAATTTCTCTTCTTAGACATTGCTTTGGTACATAAGAAATATCACGAGACAATTGTCTTGTCTGTCAGAATTCTATTTCGTCAAGTTTTGAAGGTTATTCTGCGTTCACAATTTATTTTATTTTATTTGAATTTATAGATTTGTATGTTTAACGAATAGTTAAAGTATAACTTATATATATTTTTATATTACTATACATATTTCGTTATAATTATTATCGATTAGAATAGATTTATTGTAGGTACAGCACAACTACAACTTTTTTAAATGCAGAATCAATTCTCGCATAGACAATCTGTAAAGTTTTTTGAGCAAGATATTCTACTTGCAGTAGATTGTTGCACGTACGTAATAATTAGTCTTTATTTACTATTTCTGAGAACCATATTTCAGTGAATAAATTAAATTGATATTTTGAAATAATTATGTAAAGTTTTTGTGCTGAGGTAATGAAATAAATAAAATTCAAATCTTACAATAACATGTTGTTTGTGTAATATCATTATTGACAGTTTCATTTCGTTCGAATGGCGATTTGCCCCCCAATCAAAATACTAGGAAATGCTATGAATCAACGCGGTGGTTAAAATATCAGTGACTAACGTGGTGTTGGTGATGATTGCAGTTAAATGCGACGTTAGGGTCGCTATGTGACGAGTGAAAGGTGATAAAATGCATCGAGGGTAATCGGAGTAAACGGGCAGTGTTGTATCAAAACAATGGTTCCTGCACCGAGTTGCCCGTTTACGTGGGACTACTGGACGTCCTCACCATCCGACTATGTGGAGTTGACGTGTTTGCTGCCGAATTCCATATACCTGGACGTCACTGTTAGCTGGGATTCAACCCTGCAAGATGTCAAGGAGGTTAGTGATAGACGGAGTGTCCCGCATGAGTCACTCATTTCGCCAACACATTGTTTCCTACGCACTCTAGAGAACTGGGTCAAACTATTGTGTAATGTGTGCACAGATAAGTGAGTCTTATTTTTTAGAAAGTAGAACATATTGTTTACAAATGATCTTGCTACTTGCTAGCTGCTGCTAGTGATGTTAAAGATGTTTTAGAGGAATGAAATCTGTTGTTTGTGGCAATGCTGTACAAGGTTTCAATATTTTGGTAAAAAGATTTGAGGTGCAGAAATTTACCAAATGGGTATTATTATGCTATTTGTACACTCTAAAAACTTTATGTTGTGACCAGTCATTGGTGAAATGTTATAGATGCATAAAAGGATGCCATCCTGAAAGGTGAATATGATTAATTAAAAGTACATGTACATCAATGTCAGTCTCATTTTAATAGCCAGCTTGTAGGACTGTTCTGTAAAATAGTATTTCTGAAGACCATGAACATTTGTAATTACTAACAGTTATAGCACAGCCACATACTCTTACTACCTCTAAGCTTTGATATGAATATAACATTTTGTTAGGTAGTCTACTTTAGGAAATACCTATAAAATGGAAAAGAAAATCAGTACAATGAAAAAAGACAGTCAATATTAGTATTATACCTAACAATTTGATATAATAATAGCCTGGGGTTTACTACTATCAAAGTTTTAACCGAACTGATGTTTTGAATTTTGTGAATAAAAAAAAATATTTGTTATTTAAGCGTATCCTCATTTAAAGACAAATAATTATATACACTATACAATTATTCAACATTGTTATATCATTTCCTGTTTATCATTGATATCCCTAATTCATCCCGATGATCAATGCTATTGGCATTGCTATTGGTATATTACAAACATTTTTCCTTAATGTATTTTATGTATATATATATATATTATGTATGGCCTTTTTCAAACATCAATTTGTCCATAATTTCTTGAAAAGTAATAAAAGCACCTAACACTTCAGGTACTTCTTTCACAGTTACTAGGCAACTAACTAATAAATCTAATAATAAAAATACTAATGGAAAAATCTTCCTCAAAGTTGTCTTCTGAAAGCTGAGGCTAGTTTTACAAGTTGCAGCTACCATTTCTTTCCAAGCTTCTCTGATTTTTCTCTGATTTGGAAAGAAAATTGAACAGTGCCTGCTACTGGCGCACACTGATCTTTGCACATGTGTAACTGTAATATAACACTTGTGTAACTGTCAACTGGGTTTTCGTGCCTTCTTTTCCCTTTAGCATTGCCAAGAACTTTAAGCTTTTGTAAGTTATCTGGCCCCTTCACACAATGTGATATGGGTAAATAGAATGACAGTTAATCAATTGATAAGACTAGAAATGCTTAGGAACACCCATCCAATATTTTACTGTAAAAGAATATTGTATACTTATCTTGAGATGGTTTTATTGTATACCTGCCAAACATTGTTTTGCCCTATAAAGATCAACTTTTACCTGTGATCCCACAGGAATAAAACCATTGTCTGAGATAAAACTCAAATAAATTAGTCCAGTGGTTTCAGAGTCGCCATACTTATTTTAACCTGTTATCCCCCAGGAATAAGGCCGTTTCCCATGATAAAAATTAGCCCATATGTTTCCAAGGAATAATATCTATATAAAACAAAAAGTTTCCTCAAAATCCATCCAGTAGTTTTTTAGTGAAAGTTGAACAACAGATGGACAAAAAATTTCAAAAATCATATTTTTATTTTATGTTATCTGTAAGAAGATCCCGCAAAGTATTTTTTTGTTTATTTTTAGTGTACCAAATCAACCCCTTTATAGTTTTATTAGATTCTATTGGAGTTCAGTGATTCAGTATGAAAAAAAAAAATAGTTTGATATTGGGCTTTACTTATAGCACTAAAGAGACATAACAATGAAATTCAAATTTGCAGGAAGTATGGGATGCCGCTGGGAAGTATCCCCTTGCGGGGATGCTTCGAGAGATGTCGGGCTACGTGTTTCAGTTTGTCAACTCCTTGGCAGTGTCTGAAGAGGTTGATGATGAAAACAAGCGATTGCGCGACATCAGGCCTATCTGTGGGGTGCTCACAATCATTAAGAGATCGATAGAGAGGCCAGGAGAGCAATTATTGAACACACAAATCAGTCATTTGATTGGAAAGGGTAAGTTATTTATTTGCAAAGGTAACTGTTTCATAGCAAATGGTATATACAGACTGAATTATCACTAAAGGTGACCAAATCTGCTTTTTATTGATTTTTGTAATTTGCTACTAAAAATAAGACTTTTTTTAGAATTTTCTACTTTTTTAGAATTAAGGGGTGGGTAGGTGGGCCTTACATTGTTCCTATTACCAGTACTTATTAAATGGTAATTTCATTTATTGGTCAGGACTGACTAATTACAACCCAGGATGGGCATACCTATGCCCATACTACTACTGCCTATACCTGATAAGTTAGGTCTCCGGGTAGTGGATGGTGCTTGCCTGCTACTTTTACCTCGGTGTGTATATCCAGTAGACAAGAGAAGAAAAGAGCGAATAAGCGCTTACTAAGTTAGTACATTCGACATTTTAGACATCATTGCCAGTTACTGTTACCAAGCAGTAACTTATTCAATTTATAAAACAAAGTTAAATTCCATACTCTGCCCGGCCCAGAGCCATGTACGTTATGTTGCTATGTAATCAACATAATACCAATTTAGATTCTGTGTTGTCAATTTAGATTTGTTGTTTAAAATTATTGATTGCAATAATAATCAAACAACACCATATATGCAGTAAATAGTTATTATTTATGTTGTTTTTTATGTGGGTAAAACCCATCTAAGGATGTTTTCCTTACGACAAATTGAAATGACATCAAAATCATATGATAAGAATTAATATTATTTATTAATGATAATGTGGGTAAGTACCATGTTGTTAATTTATATAAAAAAGGGTCCATCAATGGTGCTCTGAATGTCTGTATGCTCTGTTTTTGGTATATTAAAATTTTCCTGTATTCTGAGGGAAGCTCTTCATATCTGTTTGTCACGGAAAGTAGAAAAGTAAAAAAACGGTAATGGCAATTCTAATTTCATATCACATGAAGTGAGAGGGTTTGAACCTAGCTTGGGACAAGACCTGAAATCTTAGTGTGGCAGAATATGATTTTTTTACGGTCACTTTCCACCAGATCGTTTGACAAGTATTACATAGAAGGACAACCCTTGATACTCGAAGAATCAGCATAAGGTCATTTGGCACATTTTGTATATGCATAGAAAAGATAGTGGAAAGGGAGAACGAAATATTGTGCTTAAGCGATCGGCTGACCTTCGTCAAGGTGGTTATTAACTTCATTTTATGGTAACTGACGATGCAATAGTCTAAAATCAAAAAAACAACTGTTTAAATCACTACATCTGCTATGAAATTCCATTTTTCAAAACGGGCTATATACTATTTCAGGCCTGAACGAATTTGACAGTCTTAGAAGTTCGGAGGTGAATGACTTTCGAATGCGAATGCGATGTCTAGCCGAGGCGAGCCTTTTTAAGCGATCTACAAGCACACCTTTGGACCTACTCCGTTACCACTGCCCCCCGCGATTGGCAGACCATCCCATCGTGCCCGAAACACTACGATGTCACCTTCATAACAATACCTTCATACTCGTCAACAAATTTACTAACACCGAGGTATGTATATTATTATATAAATGTATGTTAAATAAAGTGTTGGTACAGTTTGGTGAGGTTTCCTTTAAGCTAATTTTTTTTTCCTGTTATTGTTGATATCACACATTAGTTAACATAAAAAACTAACAACTAAATTACTATTAGATCTATTTGCGGATTTCTAGAACCAACCAGTGTAGTTCATATGAGGGGGGGGGGGTACACCCATGTTCCGAATTTTTATATTTGCACAATTTCATTTCCACGTATCTACTTGGTATTTGACCGTGGAAGCATATTTTCCTACAAGCCTGTCGCCTAAATAATTTATCCATCAATCCGTTTTGATATTTCTTAGTCCCTGGGAGGTAAATTCTGCAGTATGCATAGTGCATATTCACTGCATAATCTGTTGTCGACCCGTGTATTACGTAGCAGTAAACATTGTGCATTAAGTAAGACTCGAAGTTAATGTAATTCATTAGAATTCTCATTTATTATCAAGAGTTATAATTATTACATAGTAGAACGTATTACCCAACATACTACGGTTACCACCCATTTACACAGTTTAACACTTTATAAAAATATTAAATACATGTCTACCAACAACATTTGGGTATTGAGTCCAGCAAGTAGCTGTAATCAAGTAGAGCAATAGGGTATTTACTACTTCGTATTGTTATTCTTCAACAGAATCTTCTTCAGTATGTTCTTCGTCTGCTTCTTCTCCATCGTCCTCTCCCTCTTCCAACCACACTTTCATCAGGTCATTGGCTTCGGTTCTAAGTACAAAAAAATAAAAAGTTATTTCGTTTTAAAATCAAAAAGACGTGTAAAGTTCAGAGCTAGTCAAAATTGATGAGATTGCAATTAGGCATTATACTGTGCTGTGTCCCACTTTAAAGTTATTATCAAACTAGCTAGCCGTGTACCATGTACCAGCGGTACCAGTGGCGGCGCGAGAAATGAACTTAATGTGGGCAAGATACAGTTCGCGAGTCCCTCCGCTGACGTAAGAATAGGGTATATATAGAATAAAAAAATATTTATTTTATTCATAAAAAATAAAACAAAATTTTGAAGCATTATTAGTTTGGCACATTTATCAATAATGGAAAATAAAAAATAAATCAAAGCAACAGTTTTTTTTTTTCTACTCTACACACGCTTTCCAAAACTCCCGATAATACGATTAGAAGTGGATAAGATGCTCTTGGGTACACTAGGATTCCCTGTGTGCCAAGTGGCATAGATGGCGCGAATATTACCCAAGACTTGACAACAAATATTTATCTGTGTAAAACTTATGAAACTAACAAAGTCATATTCAGTCGTCCTCCTACTTTGAAAGGTATTACGTATAGATGGGTACCTCTCTTCTGGCGTAATAACTCCTTTATTAATTCTCTTAAGGCGTGGAAGTGAGGCAAGAATCTCGACCCTCAGTTCAGGGTCATCCTCTTCAGCGGTTACTTCTGCATCCTCATGTCCAGTGCCTCCCATAAGTGGGCAGCCTTTTAGTATTAGTATCTCTAATCCAGTTAGAGCCTGCCAAAACATTTTTTTAAACAAATCTATAGGATAGTGTTACATGTTTAATATGTTGTGAATTAGAACTCGTATGATTTGCATACGTCGCACTAGGAATACTAAAACCATTCTTTTATTACACAGATACCTACTTAAAATATGTATTTAGCCGTGACCACGATTCATGCGACTGACAATGTTAAGCATTGCGCAGGAGCGGTTCGGCTTAAGAACATACATACAAATATTAAAACTATGTAATAACCAATATTATAATCTGAGGAATATTGTGATTATACTCACTCTTAACTTTTTTATTTGTTTTATAGTAACAACCTTACAGTTTCTTAAATTGATATACTGAAGCTTCTTCAAAGTAGGTTCGAAACCGTGAAGCAATTTTATGGGATTATTTCTAACGTGTAGCACTCTCAAATTCTCTAGTTTCTCCAAACCAACTAAGCTTGTAATTTTATTCCCTGCTAGATACAGACTATCCAAGTTGGGAAAATCGAAACCGACGATATCCTGGATTAAGTTGTATCGGAAATCGAGACATCTTATAGTTGGCATTTTGCTTTCGAAGTTGATTTTAGATATTTTGTTGTATCCAACTTCCAAAGTGCTGAGCTCCGGTTGGTAAACATCGTGTACTGAGGAAATATTGTTGTTATTTAATATTATCACTTGCATGTATCTCATTCGCTTCAACGCAGCGGATTTTAAATAGTTTTTATCGGCGTGAATGAGAACTAAGAATGGTAGTTCGGCGATAGTCTGCAAGCCCTTTGTTTGCAAATTATTGTTGGATACATCTACGAATTGGAGGTGTCTAAAGGCTTTCAAAGCTGAAATGTCAGTTAGGTTCATGCCTGTACACGTTGCTTTAAGGTAAGTGTACCTGTAACAAAATTACTCTTGTCTATAACAAATTGAAGCTAATGATTTTTATACTACCAAAAAAGGTTTCGTGTTTGAATTATCTGCAACAATTGACATAATTAATTTAAAAAAAAATTGAATTCCCGCATAATAGTGTACGAGTATATTTTACGCAGTCTTCTCTCACGTATATCCTAGTACTCGATTAATGATGTATTGTTAACTCCTATGCCTATGTTCCATATTAATAAAACGATCAGAGCTTAAGACTGCAATGTCAAGAGTCAATTTTACCATTGATTAGGTCGTTTTATAAATAGAAGTTCCTTCCGCCATTTCTTCTCAATGATTAAGTACTTAACTACGACTAAATCTACCGAAGGTTTAGTCGATCGGTAGATTCACGATGTCGTGTGAGTCGCTCATTAGGTGGGATTGTAGTCAAGCACTGAATCATTTTGTATAGAAAAACGACTAGTAAAGGCACGGAGTTCCGAAGTTTTGTTTACATTTGTGTTGATAAAATTACCCGTCGCCTTCGGCGGTTTTCCCGAGTAAACTCAATCTGACACTGACTTCGGATTTGTTTAGTTTCCTCTCAGGAAATACCACTGACAATTCCTCATGTATTGTACCCTCCGCTTCTGGGAGCTCCTCACCAAGGTAGGATCCACCGGGGGAGGGCTCTTGTTCTTCCGCTTCTTCTTTATCATGTGGCAGATTGAAGTGCGATTTTAACATTTTAACTTATATATTTTACGTTTTAAACGTACTCGATATGATTTGACGTGACACGACCTGTCAAGCTCATATTGTCGATTTTAATTTCTTTTTTTATTATTTACTGAGATACGATGCACTAGAGGCTGGAAAATGAAAACAAAAAACCGTGCAATTGAAGGATTATCAAAATAGGATATATCATAACGAGTTTTTTGAAATTATTTTTAACGAAATAATCACCTCAATACAATGACTAAACTACACTTTTAAAATACAAAGAGCTACAAGAAAGTTATGAAGGATTAAGTTGAGAAAGAATGAATGTATAAATGTCATAATAGCTATTCTAGATGAATTTGACCGTATCCATATTTAAAAATTTGTATATATTTTTTTATATTACGGAAATTTACGTGAAGCAAAATCTTTATACACCTACGTGTGATATTTCGCAAATAAAAAAGATATGTTATCTTAACGAATTCCATCTACGGCCCTTAACAACACTGAACGGTAGCGAGGGCAGTCACTCGTTACGAATATTACGTGGACGAAAAAGTATCAAAAATCTCGTATATTGTTTCAGTAATGCATTGAAAGTATATTACATTAATTAATAAAAACATTAAGCACATTACCCAAGCATTTGACACAATCTTTTTGTCAAATTTATTGCTGCTGATGACAAAATGTCAATATAATATATCGAATCAGGGTTGAAATTCAAGCGCACACAGGGTCTCTAGTTTGTATTATAATTCCAGCAATCCACAACAACCCGCGTACCAGTAGACCACACCCCTCAGCAGCATATCGAGACAGTCCTACGGAAGAAGGCCAACTCCCTCAACATCCGGGGGGAGCACCCTCGGAACTATGTCTTGAAAGTGTGCGGCCGCGAGGAGTACCTTCTGGGAGACCATCCTCTCATCCAGTTCCTCTACATACAAGAGATGTTGTCCAAAAACGGGGTCCCGCAGGTCATGATCGTCAATATGAGTAAAATTCCTCGTGAGTTGTTTTGTTTTTTTTACGCATTAGTTTATAGTATAGACAAACTTTATTTTATATAAAAATAGCTATTGATATATTTATTTATTTAATGTTTAGTGAACCATACACAAATGTAATCAAATGTCGATACAAAAAATCAAAAGGCGGACTTATTGCTAAAATCATTTTCTGTCAACCTTTAGGCAGTGGGAGATCAACGATAGCTTTTTGTGAAACTATGTAAATATTATGGTTAGTGCTTTTCAAAATACGTTTAATATTTCATGAAATAACCATGGTTTTCATAGCAAAATTACGATGGTGTAAGCAGGTAAAGAACTATATTGTACTCGTATATATTCAATTTCTATTTCCATTCAATTTCTTTCAATATATATCGTTAGATAATAAAACAAAAACGACTTCATTTAAGATTGTTTTGTGTACAAAAATATATATGAAAAAAAGAGTCCCAACGATCTCCAATACTGGCTTCTACCCGTAAACGGCCCATTATCGATCACGGGTCTCCTCATAATTGAGGAGACCTAGAGCATGCTCCTCGCTGCTCCTACTCGAATTGGCGGATGTGTTAGTAGCTCACCCATGTATCGCAAGTTTTCAAGCCGTCCGAAGCTCATCGATAAGGCTAAAGAGTGAAAGAAAATTTGCGGACGACATTATTTGTTGAATGGCTTATAATCTTTAATATATTATATAATTATTTTAAATGTTTTTAATGTGTCTTAAGATTTAAATATATTTTAAGTGTGTATGGTATATTTTCAGTTGGTTTTGACATAAACACGGAGCGAAAGCCTCAGGTGACTTCAGAGCACTCAAACACTATGAGGAAGAAGAAGAACCATTACGAGCCATCGTGGGTTATCGAGAAGAACTACACATGCGTGGTTCAGACTGTAGGGGGACTGAACGTGGATCCTGGGAGGGTAGTTGAGGTAATCCTGATATTATATATATGTGAATAACTTCTCTATCTCTCTTCTCTGTGTCTGTCGGACTGTCTTTCTGTTACGATTTCACCTACTTACTACTTAGTTAAATCGGCTCTGGCTACGGCAGTTATATGGTGAAATGGTGTAACCGACTGATTATGGTGAAGAGATGCATACCGCCTCCTTTGTTCGTGAAAAGGGATAGGTATATTAATTACATGACTCACTAGTAACTGCCCTCACATCACAGGCAACTTTTTATCAATATACCATGCGAGCAAAGCCGCGGGCGGAAACTAGTCTTATATAAACCAACTATTTCACCGTCAGGTAATCTGCGAAGCGGGCATCTTTCACGGTGGGAAACCGTTATGTGAAGCCCGTAAAACCAAGATGGCGGTGGTGACTATGGAGGGGAGGGCGGAGTGGGACGAAGAGCTGGAGTTCGCTATCAAGGTGTGCAACATGCCGCGGATGGCCAGACTCTGTTTCGTCATCTACGAGATATCTAAAGCTAAGAGCAAGCGGAAAGGGAAGGACCCTAATAAGGTTGGTAATTTACCTGAATCATTCATCTTTGACGGTAACGGGTACTCACGATAATTGAAATTTATACCGACTTTTGACTCAGTTGCTTGGATATCAGTGAAAGAAATTGGAATAGGAAATAATATAATTAAAGTTAAATAAATAATGGCTCCATTAGCACTTTAAAAATAAATGTCCACCCGTGCGAAGGCGGGACGGGCTGCTAGTCAGAGGTAACATTATTGTTTTTTTTTTGGTACCAGGATTCAATAAACAATCTAGCGTGGGCGAACACAATGGTCTTCGACTACAAGGACCTGTTGCTGACGGATGCGATGACGCTATTAATCAGACATAACATCAATGTTTTATTTTATTTGGTATCAGGATTCAATAAACAAGCTGGCGTGGG
>DWKC01000238.1:0-14287 GCA_018249195.1 Racta chiria
CTTAGGGGTATTTTTATTAAAATCGATGCACAAATAGAAAAGATATGACACATTGAAGAATTCAGTCTACGCAAATTACGCGCGAACGTAGTCGCATGAATTTCCGATTAAGTTTAACAACATTTCAAGAAATGCTGATGGCACTCATCCACGTTATAACATAGGACGTAGGGCAAGTATCTTAATAATAATTAGTAGTCATTTTTGTATTTCGTTTTTTGTGTCAACAATAAAAAATTGTCATGGCGATATGATTCCCGCGTTCCAGAAAAAATAAGTAATTTTTTAATTATATTTCAGCTCAAAATGTTATACATAACTTGTCCTAAATTACACTTAGGTACTTTTGAAATGTGATACAGCTTATGTGGGCCAAACTTTTTCTTCTATCCAATCAATGACGCTGGAGACCTTGGTGTACACCCCGGGAGAGTTTGGACGGGCGCACCCTCTCCCGAATGACGTTATTCCAAGAATGTAGCTCGTATTGTACGATGAAGGGATCTTTACTTGAAGCGGACCTCCAGAGTCACCCTGAAAATTGCTTAATGATATAAACGCGTATACTCTACCCGATTAGACACTTTGAAGTTACTGAAAGGTGACAGATAATGCGCAGCTTTCACATAGAGGTTCCTACTACAATCTAGTACATAAGTACTTAGTAAAAAGTAGCGAAAGAAAAAGGAACTCCGAAGTCTACTAATCCGCACTGTGGTGGATCTAGGCCTCTCACATTATGAGAGCAGGCTGGATCCCAGCACTGAGAAAGTTATTGTTCGCAATCATCATCAATCATCAATACCTGACAAGTGTCAACACCTCCTCTCAACACGCCAGCGCATTGCTGGTGAGTCCTCAGTCCTCGGAAGTTTCGATTCCTGGCTGGTACAAGCAAAGCGTCGCACAAATATGGGTCGATCAAGTCAACTTCCGCTACTTGTAATGTTTGCGCCGGTATAGTACCATCTGTTGATGAAATAAATTTAAGATTGATATTATAGTAATACTTACCTGGATCATTTTTATGGTATTGGGGCCTATAATACTAATACCCTAAGAGGCTAGTGAATTATTTTAAAGAAAATTATGTAAAGAATAATTTTTAGTGATTAAATTATAGTACGCTGTGAATATAGTTGCAACTGAAGTTTATTATAGAGGAACAGCTAGCTTAGGAGTTTCAATTTATCGTTAACTTTCAAGACTTTCTGAGAATTACGAGTATTAAATATTGATTCTACTTTCGGGACCAAGTTAATTATAGTGAACGTTGTTTAGTCAAATTAAAATAAAAAAGTATGTTTAGATTAGGAAAAAAAGCTAAAAATAATAGAACTTTAGACTATATAAGAGTTAGTCCAGTTTTTTAAATTAAAGTATTTTTTTTTTAAAGTCCAGTTTAAAAAAAAAAAAATAATATTATCGCGTAAGCTAATGTCTTGTCGCTTAAGCTACTGAGGTCCGGAGCAGTTGTTTAAGCTCCTATATGGTCTGCTCGAGCATCCCATTTACCATTAGGGTGACCCCGACGATTTCGGTGAACCCCGAAAGGTGTAAGCGCTGCGGTCTAGACCTTTTTCCAAAATATTTTGCTTAAGATAAAAGGGTTTTTTACAAGAAATATGGTACCTGCGTCAACAAATCCCCACCCGGAGACGAAAGCCCGATTTCCTATAGAGCTGGTGTCATATGGAGTCCACAAACACGACGGCTGAATAAACCCTTTATCAAATGTCACCTCAAACATCAGCTCCACCAAGGCTATATCGTAATATTTCTTTGGAGAAACATACCGGGGATGGACTTCGATTTGAGCAATTTTAACATCTTTGATAGGATAAAACGGCTAGAATCAAGAAAAATATTACAAGACTTTCGTACTTTACAATAACATATAATAATGACGTGATGATGCGGACTCGTAGACACTCCTTTCAAATCTCTATGGATGACTTTCAGGTGTGCATGCCAGACTTAAACACTTTATAAAGGGAAATCCTAATCCAATCGTGATAATAAATGTTCCAACGACCGCAAATAAGCAAGCAGGTCAATACTGTATCCAAACTTAGCTCCATACGGATACACTAGCATAGTAACCTACGAATTAAATCGTGAATTTAGTAGATGAGCCACAATATGATGTGTAGTGGTCAGCGTCACCCAGCGTGACTTTGGTCATAACAAAGAGATCATTGTTGCTAGCTATGAAAAATAGAAACAAGTTAGTACTGGCTCCCAAACTTCCAGCCTGAACGGGTCGAATCGTTTTTCTGCTGACTCAAGTAAGAGATTTTACTCATTGATTATTGGAAATGTCTGATGATTAATAATCGTTTAAATTTTTGTTGCTTACCGCTATATTCAAGTTTGATGCACCGAGTCTGACGATTTCCGGTTTGGTGTTCGATAACGTGCTATCGGCAGAAGTGGTTTTGGAGCAATGAGCCGCCGTCAACAGGAACTTTTCGCTGATCAGAGAAGCTCCACATAGAAATTTCCAATTATCATATACTCCTCGCCATCCAAGCGCTCCCTGTTTTGTTTTTAGTGGATAGTATAAATAAACACAACCTCGGTTTACCTGGTAAACTAAATTTAAACATTAACTTGTATATAAAACGTATGCATTTTCTATTCAACGCATCTATTCATCGGCCAAGTCATTTGTGAGTCAGTAAGAAATGACGATGATACGACGATGATAGATTTCTTAAATCGAAAATGGTTCGGCACGGAATATTACCATACCTTGCCGCCGATAACCTTCCAAGCTTTGATATTTCATAATTTAGATTTTCTTAAGTTGTGGTGGTTCCGTATGTAATAGTTTTATTTAGTAGTAGAAATATTTGTAAATATCGCACAATAATTTCAAAGGAAGTTGATTCAATTCTAGTGAGAAAAACAGAAAATTAATTACCATGTGCGGAAACTCGCCACTATTAGTGTTTCTACCGCCAACCACAATAAATTTAGGAGATGTTATTTTGTTTTTCACATTGTACTGTGAACCTATTAATCAAATGAAAAAAAAGTATTAATGTTAATATCAATACAGTACAACCAACATTAGTCATGACTATGTAGCGGGCCTCTTCTAGGCTCAGGTTAATAGCAACAATACATAACAACAAACGCAGTCCCCCAATAGTCATGACAATGTAGTTCACTGCCTCTTTTTGGAAGGCCTAGAGCAGACTCCAGACTGCTGCAGAGTGGATTGATAGAGGGGTCAGTGTTCAATGCAAGTTTCGGAAGTCTTTATCGTCCCGAGAGGTCTCCGACGCAGTTAACGACTGCTCTGATATCTGATAATACAACAAACAAACAAACAATCATCATCATCATCATCATCATCATTATCATCATAATCATGATCATCATCATTGCAACCCATAACTGTCTTACTACCTAACAGACAATAAAAGCCGTGATAGTCTAATGGTTTGAACGTTGGTCTCTTGAACAGGAGTTCCGGTGTTCAAATCCTGCTGCGAGTACCTCTACTTTTCACAATTATGTGCGTATTACAAGTTGGTTATCACTTGCTAAGGAGAAGGAAAACATTGTGAGGAAACTCCCGAGAGTTCTCATAAAAGTCCTCAAGGGTCCGAAGTCCGAAGCCCTCAAGGTGTGAAGTCTACAAATCCGCACTTGGCCAGCGTGGTGGACTATGGCCTGTTCCCCTCACATTGCAAGTGGAGACCTGAGCCCAGTATTGGGAACCTTAAGGGTTGCAAGGAAGAAGAAAGAGATCTGACAATAATGATCAAGACAGACGACCGAACGTGCTCTCTGAAACACAGAAACAGTTAAGATTTTTTTATCACACCCTCCTCGCGACCGCTGTTGCTTAAATAACTTGCACGATAGCTGATAACCAACGTAAAAGATGGAACTATTTTAAAATATTTAATTAATTAAATAAGCAGATCCAATGTACATCTCTTGAATCATGTATTTTAATTTGATGTATCCTGTGTACATAAATAATAAAAATAAATGAATAAAAATAAATAATAATAACATTTTCAATACTTGGTATCAAAATAATATTATTAATTTGGTGTTGCTACATAAATTGGATATGGATTTATGCGGACCATCTTCGTTGGAGTTATTTTTTATTTGTTATTTTATTTTCTCCAACTTATGTCCACCTTATCTCAGAGAGCGGAGTCAAGAAGTTAACCATTCCTCCTCGTAACATCGCACCTGCCTTACAGCGCACATGTTGCTGCAGTTTTATTTAACTTACATAATAATGATATAGTTTTTTATTTAATTTTATGCGGTTGATATTAGTATTAAGTAGTAAGACTTTTATACATAAATAATTATCATAACATAGCTCGTAATAACAATTATTTGTAACTGAATATTTATAAATTAAGCACATCGCGCGCTAATATCTCGTCTATTGTGTGTAATCGACTATTCTACGAGAACGACGAAAGGCAACAGTAACAAGAATGTTTTTTTAAATGTAATTTTAATAATATAATTTTATTGATGTTAAATTTTGTATGACGTCCAACATGAATTTTATTGTATTTTTTACTTAAGTTTTATTATGTTTGTTAATTAAATTAAATTGCAACACCCTTACAGAATTTCATGCTGTGCTAGATTTTAAGGTTTTTAAGAATACTATGTATAAACACGATGCAATAAAACTGAATACTGATTTATTAAACCAATATTATAACCCTAATTTTATAAATACGAAAATTTGTGAGTATGGATGGGTGTTTCTTACTCTTTCACACAAAACTACTAAATGGATGTAATTAAAATTTATCACATAGGAAGTTTATATCTTGAATAACACTTATACTACTTTTTATCAACAAAACACGCGAACTACGCGGGCGGAAGCTAATGCGTCATAAATCGGATTGTAAACAGATTTTGGCGGTAACTTAGGCTACAAATACAACAAATGCTTGATATTATTGCGTTGCTTCAATATGTTTGTCGTTATTATAAGTCAAGTCGAAACCTGTATCGAAGAACTAATTAAATTAAACTGCCAACCCAATGCTACTCTCGTGATCCCATTGCGGAGATCGAAGGTATTCTTAATATTTATACTCACATTCTTCACTTATGTTAAATCTTATGTCATCTGATGCAAATTTCCAAAGGAACTCATCGCATTCTGTAACAAAATACAATAAATGTTATTTTTATACATATATTCATCACTTCTGAACCGATTTAAAAATTGCCTCAACTTGTCAACGGATGTATGAAGAACTGATTTAGTGCAGGTTTCTGGGCATCGATGATCTATTTTAGGACTGGGTCAAAAATAAGCATGATAGCCTGACTGCGGAAATAAACTTCTGAAAGAATACTAAAATTGACCCTTGAGTAACTCTAGTATATTTAGACATCGATTCCCGTAAATAGCAGTTAATAAATCGCTTCCAAAGTCCTTTACACAGCTGAGTAACAATGATATATTCTGGAAGCATGTAACTTGCTAAAAAGTTTGATGTAGGAATGAAGCAAATGTCACTATGGTACGAAGAAATTATTAATAAATAAATAAATATCTTTGGACAACTCACACACCGTCATTTGACCCCAACTTAAGCATTTGCTTACACTATGATGGTCTGACAACTGGTAAACATACATATATATTTTTAAATACATACTTAAATAGATATTTTTAAATAAATATTTTTTACACACCAGTCACAGACACCAGACGCACAGAACATACATTCCGATCACCAGCTTAGCAGTCAGGTTTACTAACCACTACACCGACAGGCCAGTCGTTGTCATTGTTTTATTAACACGCTTGGATTATTTGTTTTTAAGAAAAAGGATAAACATCTCTGTTGATGGGTCTTGTACTTACTAGCTTCACTTATTCTTCGACCAGGTAAGTCAAATTTTGGTGTCTCTGTTTGTTTCCATTCGCATGGGTTAGGGTTATCACGATTCAAGATCATTGGTGGTGTCGATAAGCTTAATAATTGTGGAGCTGGTCCTGGCTGGGCTTCACTTAATGGTACTCTTAGTTGAGCGTTTCTTAGTTGACCTGGTATTAATTGAGCCGGTTGGACTGGCCTCGACTGGAATCTCATAAATCTGGGTGGCTGTATCGAAGCTGGTCCCACTGAAGTCGGTCTCTGTAAGGAATTTCCAAACGGAACAAAGCGTTAAATCCTTACAATATAGTTAGTTTTAGAATTGAAAAGTACTAACATTCATGAAAAGAAATAAAATTGATTTGATACATTCAGACTAAGTTACTAAATCGACGCGGTCCGCAAGCTACATGTTTCATCAGAAATGATTATGTAAATTAACCATACATTATTATTGCCATCAAATTGCAGATTTCTGACAAAGGTCAAAATGTGTACGCAACATCAGAGATATTCGCATTAACTTATTGCCATAACTCCCTCATTTGGGGATCCCGTCCGAGCTATACCAAAACACAACTTCAGTTATATAGTTTCCAAAGCTGTTACTAACCAGACTGAAGAAACTAACAGAGGAAATGAAGTTTATTGTATTCGAGGTATTTACATAAATAGCCAACAAATAGCTGACGACCCTCTGACAGTATAGTTAGAATTGGCTTTTTTAATTATAATACGGCGAATAAGATATCTAATTTGCACGAGGTATGATTTCAAGCAATAACTAAATGGCTGATAGAAGGGTGCATATTTACAAAAAGTATGACTTTAAAAATACCATTTCAATGTTTAAATTTCACAAACAGAGCCCATACAACACATTACAATTTAATTACGACCTAACGATGTTCCACACGGTGAGGTAAAATAGAAAACAATCCATTCTCTTTTTATATTAGAAAAAAAAAGTGGTACGCGACTGACTTAGGTAATCCAAGCAAGCATGCAGGTTCTTTTACCTCATATCCACTTTCTGTATTGAATGCAACGTTTGTATCGTATCCATAGTATTTATGGAATGCATTGTTCGTATTATATGCATAGTCACTAAAGAATGCATCGTCTGTATTGGAGCCGTCGTCTTGAATGAATGCATCGTCTTTATTGTAGTCCTCGTCTCGAATGAATTCATTATTTGTGTCGTATCTATGTCCTTTTATGTATGCGTTATTTGTATTGTAACCATGATATTTAATGAATGCACCGTTTGTATTGTATCTTTGGTCTTTATTTAATCTATTGTTTGAATTGTATCCATGTCCTCTTATGTATGCATTGTTCATATTGTATTCAGAGTGTTTATTGAATCCATCGTTTGTATTGTATCCATGATCTGTATTAAACGTTTGTTCTGCATTATATCCTTCGTTTGTACGATATCTTCCTCGACTTACATCCTTTGTGATTTGGGCCGCTATTGACAAGATTTCCTACAATGACAAAAAATAGGTATACTTGCAATATTGAAAATTATTGCGAAATTTACGCGAAGTACTTCCTTATTTTTCATATTTTTTTTGAATTGTTCTGACAGCATTGGGTAGAGTATCAAGATGGGTAACCGCCAGTGGCATACATTTCTGAGCGGTGCTGTTACGTCGCTTAAGTTAAGCTGCTTAAGCCATGTCAATTATTTTACCTTCAATCAATTAGACAGTAGACCCGAATGATTGTGCGTAGATGCAGCTCCACTCGTCACCTAGGTTAAACTAGTAAAGATTTAGTTTAAATATTTTTTATGCTCTAAGCAGGCAAACGAGATAACTGGTCGTCTATTCTTAAGTGATAACCACCCAACGTGGATAACACCAAGGGTGTCATCAACACTTACCGGACAAGAAGGGTGATAGATAATTAACGTTAAAACAACCAGGATTAATAACCAGAATACCAACAGACCCCTTCTTCAGGACGGGAGGAGAATAACTAAGATATTAGAACCAATTATTACAATTACAATTATTAATATTATAATTGTAAAACAGAACTCACAGGCGTGTTACTATGTCTTTCAGTAGGATATACAACAATCCAGGATCTCGTCAACCCCTTGAAAAAATAGGACAAGATTCTATAATTATTTATTTTAAAGTTAAACATAATTGGTGAGTGATGTCAGTACAGATATATTAAAAAACCGGTTGTGCAATCAATTTTTGTTGTTTTAGTTTGATTAAATTACGACGCCGAATTTCGAACCATGCTTGGATTATAATTAGTACCTGGTATTGGATTGGACAACCTGTTTTTAATATTGTATAAACTTAAACGTACATGAAAACCATTTGTGACGTTGAAAAACATTTTTAAAAACTATTCCGATGTGAATCATATATTCCAAGACATATTTTACTTTTAATTTTAATTGTTTGTACGGTTTTCAGAGCCCAATACCCAAGAGCCAAGATGCCTTTTATTGTCATATCTTTACAATTAACGTAAAATCATTATACAACCATTTTCATTAGGTACTTTTCTCGACTGCGTTATATAAGTGTTCTTGTGCATTTGCCCCTCGAGAAGCATTTCAAACTAGATCATTCTATACTATCAAAAATGCAACAAAGAATTGAAAATACAAATCGCCTTTTCATTACTTACCAGCGCGGTCCTGTTCGATTGTTTGTTTCCTATATTCTTCGCCGCACGACTGTTATGATAACATTGCAAAGAAGCTGCAATTAATACACAGTCTTTATAAACCTCAATAACTTATTAATCAAAGTTTCACAAAAAAACAATCACCACATAATTATTATCAATAGCACATTATTACCTATCACGAAAACTGTCAATAAAATTTTAAAATCTTTCATATTGTTTTTGTGATGTTCAATTATATTAGTAACATATATTGTTTAGACAATATTCATTCTGATTATAATTTTAGGTTTGTTATGAGAATCTTGTGCAGAAATACTGCTGTATGTATTGCCGCTGCAACTACAAATATTGTTCTAACAGAAAGACTTCAAATCACTTGCTTTTCCAATATCATTTGTCCATGAACCACATTTTTTAAAGTTGAAAGGTTACATGATTATTCGATTTGAAGGTGATAGCGATTAAGCTTAATTAAAAAGTCTTCTAATAACATGGAAATCTATTTCGTCTGCACTGCATCTTGTTCAACAGTTAACGATATCGATTCAATATCGATCAAATTGTTGCTTATATTTGTGTATAAATTTTGGGCCATGTAAGAGCTACATCAGGTATAATGCGAAATAAGCCAGCCTTCTTAGTAAAGGGTTTTGTGCTTATCAATAATATTAAAGAAAAATATAAGCGTACATAAAAAGCAAAGATTGCTTAAAAAAAAGGTAGCGAAGATAAAGGTCCAAACTCTGCCTAAATGTCATAAGCCATCCACGACCCCTGATTATTATTAGTTAAGTAATAAGTATTATTATTCGTATCATTTCGTTTATTGCGGTCTCTTCCAGTCGAAACGTCCATCTTATTTCCTAAACTGTCGTTTAGAAATACGATTGTAATGAAGTTAGTGTTTCTGAAATCCTAGGCGATAATGACCATTTTTTTATGAACATTTACCTCAGGTGGTTTGATAGTTTTTCGACTATTTCCAAATCAAAATCAAATTCAAATAAATTATATAGTTTTAGGAGTCAATAGTTCACTTAACAAAAGCCGAGAAGTTAACCAAGTCCCTTCTTATATCAATGATGAAATTATTACCAAAAATAAAGAAGCCTAATGTCTCGATATACAATATCTAACTATTTTCGGTATTACGACATAAAAGCATATCGCTTATACGCTGGTCTGACTTAGGTGGAGCGTCTGCTCTTTTGACCGATTATTTCATAAATAAGTTCTAGAGCTGCTGATATGAATTTTTTTCCTTTCATTTAATTGTTATTTACCATGTGGAATAAATAATAATAACATATAATGTGTTATATCTATATGGCAACCCAGGTTCCCCTAGAACAATAGTATCTAATTACACGAAATTTCATTTTGTCGAAAACGCAAACCTTGATTTCTTGGTGTTTTCGAGCATTTTTTTCAAGAACCCCATACATAAGTAGGTATAATGTTAAGGATATATTTAAAATAAATTTATTATTTATTACTGAGTCAAGTGAATGCCTGCCAATTTTTGTATCGTTGTGGTTCTGGTTAAAACAATTGCTATTAAGTATGCAGGCGATACACATACGATTTTGTAAGTTTATAGTCTTCCCTACTATGTGCGCGAGTAGTAAACTCTATAAATTAAACACGTATGTAAATAGTTACGCTGAAGTTTGATTTGAATTGTAGATGTTGGTGATCAAAACTGGTATATAATGTATAAAGGATATCTTTTATATCGGACATAGCGCCTAATTATTTACGTACGTATTACGTCCATACCTAATTTGTCTTATGCTGTTTCAGCAATTGGGTTACTCATCGAAAACGGCCGACACGCACGTCACGCATGGCCAAGGATGCGGTTTTCAATGATAGAAGAAAAATTTAAACAATATTACGTTTTCTTCTTTTTATACCAATAAATATACAAGACAACTCATACACGGCCATCTGACCCCAAACTAAGCGTCAGCTTGTAATATGGTAATCAGACAACTGACAAAAATACATTTATATTTTTTAAAGAAACTTAAATAGATATTGACTCCCAGGTACCGAACAAACGTTCCTGTTCATCATAGAAAAATTTGGCCTAGCTGGGAATCGAACCCACGACCACCGGCTCAGCAATCAGCTTTACTAATCACTAGATCTACTATCAACAGGCCAGCCAATCAGTTAACAGAGAACAACTTGTCAATTTAAAGAACCTCATTTGAGTATAAATAAAAGTCATGAGTTAATAGCGTAGTCATAACTTTAATTCCTTATAATAAGGTTAGCACACAACATACAATTTAATATACATCGTTTCTAATTCGGCCAGACTATGCTTTCTATCCAGTCAATAAAACTGGAGACTCTGGTGTAGATTCCGGGAGAGTTGGGGCGTGCGCATCCTCTCCCGAATGACGTCACACCGAAAATGTAGCTCAGTTTTTCTGATGCAGGAATCTTCACTTGAAGCGGACCGCCAGAGTCACCCTGCAAATTAATAAATAACATATTATTATAACACTAGCTTTGAGCCGCCTAGTAAGTCTAGTAGTGCGTATAAAGTATACGTACACATGTATGCATGTACATGTTACCTTTGTTGGTACTCCAAAAATAAGACCAATATGATCCATCAAAAGAGATCAGAAGAGCTAGCTATTATTTAAGTTTAGTCGTTTTCGACTTCTAATAAAATTTGCGCTGTAATTAAAATACTAACCCTAATCCCATGCTGGTAGACCAGGGTGTCAAAAAAAGCGACTGACGTTAGCAGCTTAGTGGTAGAAATTTGGAAGGATAACAATATTATCAATATTATTTTTAGCATATATAGATAAACATTACAACGTCACCGATCATCGGATAGCATCGTAGGGAATAACCAACAAAGAAGCAGACAAGCCACATGAAGGTAAGTGATAAACGTTGCCCATACACATCCGATATACCAATAGTATCGATGTGTTTCGGCCAAAAGAGAGGAACTAGGTTGTGAAGCCCCAACCGCAACACAAGAGTGATTTGGCGGCTGATTCAAGACAAAAGATGGTAGCTAGCCAAACGAATTTCACGAAAAGATAAAATAGTGCCAGTATCTAAATAATATTGGAAATATAATCCTTGCGCTAGACTCTACCAACAAGCGATTGACTTATGTCACCTCTCACCACATCTTGATCTGCCAGAAAGGGATTGGGGTTCATATAGGCAGCCCCATAACAGAGCTAGAAACACTTGAAAGGTTGTTAAAAACATCAATCATAAAAAATATCTATATAAATAAATTGAGAAAATTGTATACCTTACACGCGTCGATACCTCCTGTCAATACGCCGGCACAGAGCTGGTGACTCCGCAACCCGAAGAAGTTTCGGTTCCAGTGTGGCCTCAACAACTCCTCACACGTAAATAAGTCAATCAGGTCAACGTCAGCAACTTGTAAATTTGCTGCCATCGTAGTAACAGCTGTCAACGAAATAAATCAGGATTAAATACCAATTAAAGGAGTTAGTTAAGATACTATCTAAACTCCTGTTGTATTAGGACAACAAATATTTTTTTTTTTAATTGTATAAGTTTATTTTGAAACAAAACTTACAATACAAATCTAAAACAAAACAAAAGGTAAACAAAAATAAAAGCTAAAACCTACAAATTAAATGATATAAATAAAAATAAAAACAACAGACAAACGCACAAAAATCTACAAACATAAACATTTCTAAGCTGTCTGTTTGTCTATGCTCGTAAGCGCGCCCAGTGACGCAACATAATGACGCCAGTATGAACATAACAGTGTCTTAACTTCTCGTTCATCTAAGAAAGCTTTAGAGAATGGTAAGATGAAATTATATGAACGTTTTTTTTACGCTGTTCGCCTGTTAGTTTGCAGTTTTCTATTACTAAGGGTTTACGGATAAGGCTGCTGACTTGCTATAGTTACAACGGAATTCTAAAAATAAAGCTTAGAGATTATTGATGAAGTTGATATAAATTAAAAAACATATCAATATTGCATTTTGAAAAAGAATAAAACTGTGAACTATTTATGGGATTCAAAAAAGAGTATTTTCCCAAAACAATCGTTATGGAAACTGCGAAAAATCGATGGAATCGATGAAACTAAAGATGTCCTGACTATGATTTTGGCTTTTGAAGCGACTAAATTTATAGGATATGTTTATGATTGCCATTTTATCTTTATGAGTTGAAAAAGAAAGAAATTTCCATAAAAGTCCCATACCTGCGTCAACATATCCCCACCCGGTGACCAATGCTTGATCCCCTAGCGAACTGGTATCTTCCTGACCCCACAAACACGCTGGTCGTATTTTCCAAATACTCAACTCGTTCTTCAACTCAACCAAGGCAATATCGAAATATTGGCTTGGAGACGAATACTGAGGATGGACAATGATTTGTGCTATTTCCCCATCGTTACGGTTATCACTCTGGAAATATAAAAATATTACGGAACTTACTACAGTAAATTAGGCCAGCACAAAACTATAAAACCACATTCAACTAAAAAAAAGAATGTATTCAGTTTTTAATTATATTTTTATGTCAATGCATGCTGTGTTTGCCTTTAAAGGTTAAACACTTAGTCACTAGATTAATTGTAAGATTTATTTTTATGTACAAGTACCACTGGCAGACCTAAGTAATTATATAAATATAAATAAAATTAAAATATCACTATCGGGTTAAGCCGTCGTTCACTATGCTGGTCAACTGCAGATCGGAAGACCACACTCCTGAGAACGATCCGAATATCTATGAGCCTCACAATGTTGTCCCTTACCAAAGCATTTTTTTAGATGCATTTGGAACTGTGGGACTGGGTAGGTAATATCGTGTTAAAGGCATATTGTTAAACTGATGCTGGAATAAAAACAGTTTGGACCACCTTATTACTATCGAAAACTGCAAAAACATAAAGCATTTCCCGATTGGTATTAAAATGTGGTTTGTTCCCATTAAAAAAATACATTTATTGTATATTAATTATATCTAAGATTACAGAATGCCCCAATTCGGTAGAGTAGTCATTAAAAACAAAAAAAAACGATTTTACTTATAAGCTTTTAAATATTAGAAAGAAAGAAGAAAAAAGAAAGAAATAAATCTTTATTTTGACGCTACAATATATATATATAAAGTTAGGTTATATAAAAAAAGGTTGCGCCGAAAAACCTTACACCTATTTTACTTACCTTACCGAAATTACCTTATCACAATAATTGACTATTGTCAATTATGTGTAATTATAATAAACAGATACAATTAACCTATCTATATATATAAAAATGAATGTTTGTCTGTATGTCCTTTATAGAATCGTACACAATGAATTTGATCAAGTGATAATCTTAACCAAATTTGTTGTGCATGAGCCCGGGAAAGTTTCCGAGTTGGTACGACCCATTTTCAACAGATGGCGCCACTTTCAAACCAATGAATTTTTTACATACACACGCACACAAGAAAATATTAAATTCAAACGCAGACGAACTCGCGGGCACAGCTAGTTAACATATAAAATAACCAAAAAATATGTAGAGAACCCCGCTACTGAGCAAGGGTCTAGCCTCTTACTGAAGAAGCCTAGAGTATACTCTTTCACAATGCTAAAATTAGGAGTGGTGGAGGAGGTAGGCTAGCCAACCAATTGTCGGAGGAATCTTCAGCGCCCAAAGAATCCGTTATGGCTTAACGATTACAACCGCGAT
>DWKC01000239.1:0-14282 GCA_018249195.1 Racta chiria
CAGGAAGGAAGTAATAGACCCGCACGCGCGGGGAAGACAAAGAAAGAAGGGAAGCAGTACATCGCTGAAATAATCGCATATATAGTATGTATATAATGCTCCATATAACTGTACCACATAAGATGTGCCAAACTCACAGCGACAACTTACATACAGAGAATGGTGTTTCCATACCTGTAACAAGATTTAAAAAATATATTCTACAATATTTTTCATAATAACATAAATAAAATAAAAAAGATCATGTAACCTCCGACACAAAAAGAACCTCAAAATTAGTTCATATACCCTTATCAAATGTAAAAGAGGTTGAAACAGTTGGAAAGATTTTCTAGAATCATAGCTATGAGCACTCTAGATCAAATTACCTATCAACCAAAAAGACATCAAAATCTGTTCATTCGTTTGGCATTTGGACACAAATAGACACGTTAAACTTAGAACACCTCTTTTTTCGCGCCGGTGGTTAAAAATCAACACTAAACTCTTGCCACTTTCATAAAGAATAGAGAATACTTATTTGAATTTACTGTATGTGGCGTAGCGGAACATACGTCCTCGTTTGGCCGACATTACATCAATTACTACAAGAATATTGCAAAGCCATCATGTCCGCACCCTCGTTCGCACGTCAATTACGGAGAAACAGCGGCCTAATATGTTACAACGCCACAAGCGAGACCGGCTCGTGTGCTAAAGTATGACCTCATGACCAAAGGAAGTATAGTCAGCAATATCTCATACGCTCCACGGAATCTGTAAATTGTACGCAATCAACCGAGTTAACCAACGTCTCGGGAGAACTGGGGAGTTATTAATAGTGTTTTTAAGTAGTAACAAAACATGCTGTTTTTACAATAACACTTAGCTAAATAAATTAATGATACATATAATAAATCTGTCACTGATCGCTTTAAGTACATGGAAGATATATGTAAGAAATTTATAGAGCGGGTTTGTAGTAAGGAATAGAATCCAATACAACTATTTTATCTGTGCCTTTGATCGCGCTAATTTTAGAAACGGCTGATCTAATTTGAATGCGGCTTTCCCTGATGCCTATGCTTGGATTAACACTAACTAAAAATTTGAACTAAAAAGACAATTTAATGAATTCCGTCCAAACAAATTCCGCGCGAACGGAGTCGCGTGCAGAACATAGTTTGTTGGGTCAAACGTATAAAAAGGCGCCTACTCAGCGTTTTTGTGTCAGCCCTAACTGCAGGGTTTCAGTGGATATTATTTTGTGTCGAAGTTTATTGAATACAATCACAGGTGCTTTCAGTGTTCATAAAACTATACATATACCAAAGAAAAAAAAAATGTTTTAGCCAGCTTTGTTCTGATACTAATCGACACACATACCATTTCCACTTCTCTCTGTATTGCGTGGTCAATACGGTTGTACGGTCTGCCGACCGCATGAGTCACGGCACGATGACCCGTCTGGCGCTCCACGCGAGTCAGCTTGTCATAGTTTTCATTCATTATCCAATTAATAACATACCATTTTAAAATTGGCAACATATCATTTTTAAAAGCTTTTATATAACTTGCAATGTAGGTATATCGATTTGTTTGTTTGTTCGGGTCATATCTTGTTAACTTTATAATTATAACCACTTTCTCTTACCATACAGAGCTGATATTTTCCATAATGCGTTAGACCCGGTGACAAGGATTTTTTATGGTACCCATAACCTGATCTGAACGGCAGTATTATTGGTCATTATTATTTCATTGTTATTAACTTTGAAGCAATATGTAAAGTGCACTATGAAAGCGTGTTTACAGTTTTTAAATTATTATGTAATTTCAGCTTAAGCAATGGCTTGGCAAAGGTTAGACTTAAATAAATGAGACTCATTCTTTTTTTTAATTTATAAAATTCAATTTACGTTTGTCTAAATTGATGTAAACGCTAATTGACGTCACTACCGGGCACGGCGCCGTTTATTCTGACTATAATAAAATCGGCCAAGCGAGCAATACACTTAGGGTGTAAATATTGCACAACGGTGCATAATTTTCTCCAAAAAACATGTTTCTTGTGTAGAGACTTTAGTTTTAACTTTTTTTTCGTGTCGTTTAGTATAAAAGCCATAATAAATTATATATAGTATAAATTACAGGTACTTATTAAATACGGTTTAAGAGATACGAGTTCTGTGACAAACGGACTAACATACCGTTGGACAGCAAATACTTATGAATAGGGTCCCTTTAGCACCCTTTTGGTAGGGAAAACTAATAACTGTCAGATTCTCGTAGCAGTTATATCATCTTATGCCAACAATCAACCATCCTGTCAAACAAAACTAAATTATTTGATCTAAACGTTTAGGGTTCACGTAACCAGGATGTAGCAATGCTACCGAGCTACTTGTCTTCAGCCAAACCAAACATGTTCGAACGTGCTCGGATTTAATCAACGATAGGTCAATAAACTCGATCAGATCTCGGTTGATTCATGAGACGTTTGAACTTACTTTCATGAATAAATTCAATATTACAATTGAAGTTTCTTTACGACGTCCCCTAATCTATAAAACAGATCTATACCTAAAAAGCCCGAAGTAAAAAACTTACGTTTGTGAAACGTAAATACAAGATGAAGAAGAAGAATAATATATTTATTCTAAAACGCTCAAAGCAATATTGTAGTAACATAATCATATCATCATACATGTAATAAATCTGTAGCTGATCGCTGCCTGTACATGGAAGATATATGGGGGAAGGTTATAAGGGGGTTTGTAGTAGGGAATAGAACTCAAAACGACAAATTTTAGATTTTTGTCTGTTTGTCTGTGCCTTTGCTCGTGCTAATCTTAGAAACGGGTGATTCGATTTGAATGCCGTTTTCACTGATGTTTTGGACTATGCTTGGATTGCTACTTTTTTATTAAAATCGGTGCACAAATAAAAAGGATATGACAATTTAAAGATTTCCGTCTATACAAATCTATATGCTTGCAATTTTATTAAAGATATTCTGCTTTAAGGACGGCCTTGGCTGTATTAGGACCAACATAATTAGTCTTTGGCCAATCAACTCAGAGCTGAAAAGAACAGAGTATCGTATAAGGCAACAGTAGCCGTCATTCTTGATGGTAGGACTTTAGAACGGTTCGGCGTGTAGAACAGGCCGTGGAAAGATTGGAACTATAAGGTGATTGGGAATGAGAGATCCAAATAAGGTAGGACAATTAACATTGACAAATTAATGAGGTAGAGGGAGCAGAATACGAATAAAGGTTGAACATGACGTCTAACAAAGAAAACATACGCAAATGTGAGGTAGAGATTTCTTCATCATTTTGCCCCAGACATTATGCACATTACCTATTTTCAATTTAAACATACACTTAATATTGATGCATCTATATATATGAAACAAAGTTGAAAAACGTGTTAGTTACACTATTTATAAGTCAAGAACGGCCGGACCGATTGTCATGATATTAGATTTTTAGGATTTGTCTCAGTCCCGAACCGAATTAGAAATTAACAGAATAACTATTAAAATATTTGAAAACAATAAAAGTCGAAAACTTGATTTGGAACACTAAGGAATCAGCGAAGCCATTGGAGAGGAACTATTAGATAGCAAAAGTTTTATATGTGTATTTAGGTACTAAAACCAAAAATATTTATATTGATGACGTAACAAGCATTCCTGGCCTAACAATCGAACAGCACGAAACCAACCTGCAGGAGGTACGTAGTTTTCACCCCCTGAAGCGAACGAGGTGAAATAATACGTTACCGTCAAGAAATCCACTTTGCAGTTCCAAGTTCCCCGGCAAACCGTTGCCAATTCGCCTAAAACTTTTCCACGACCTTTTATCCACCCCCCAAGTGTTTAAAGTCGGCGAAGTAACTATTTTAAAACGAGTTTTATTTCTGTTAACACTTTAAGAGTAAGTGTAAATGTTATTTAATTTCCTTTCCTTTGTTTCATTAGTAAACTTACCTTGTACCCTGTCTTAAAATTTCTTTCATCTGAAAGATTCCTACTGTAATGACACCGTTTTTGTAACGGAATTAATATAATCTGTTGTCCACATCAACTCGTCAACGATTAACGATTATCTCGTTTTATATCACAGAATAGAAATCTGCATTGTTACTTTGCCTTATATTTTTTTGAATTAACACGAAGGGCCAGTTACCAATTACGAGAAAGGTCAATGGATCATAACCCGAAATGCTAGACTATGTAGCAAGCGACGTTGAAGGGAATTTATTAAACGCCTCGTGGGGTTACTGTAATTGGCTTACATAATCTACCGATGAGAAGGTCAAATAGTAAGGGTCACGAGCGTTGTTAGGAAACCGTGGTAGAAAACAGTTCATAAAAAGCAGCATTGAATATAGGTAACAATAGTTAGAGATGAACAAATCATTTCTCCGAATGTACTAATAGCAAGGAACAGCGAAATAGTACTCCATAGTTATTTGAATCAAGACGTCTTGTTAGTTCACATGTAAAATAATATTATTGGAAGATATTTTTATCCGACCTTCAATAGTTTAATAATGTTTTACAGTCAATAAACAATGTCATAGATTACAAAAACTAACAAGTGTTGTTCCAAGACCAACTTTTAAATAGACAACCTTCGATAAATTTTGCGCCGAAAAGTTATTTAAAAAAACGAACGATTAATGGTTTGCGCAGACAAGAATGGATAGTAAAAGGCACTAAACAGCGTAATTTAGTCACAATAGAATAACACCTGCATCGACTATCTCAAACACCAACGATAGCAGCAGGCAAACGAACAGACAAGCGACATGATGAAAGTTGGTAACCGTCGCCCATGCACATCAGAAATACCAAAGGCATGACCAATGATTCTCGGAAACAAGACTGCCTCCCAAAGGTCCCACCGAAACATGGCAAGTTGTTTAGCGTTAGCGGCTGACAGAAGCAGGAGACTAGCAGAGAGCTAGGAAGGCTGCCGGAAAAGATACCAGAAATATAAACATATAACTTAATAATACCTATTTATAATATGATCCATGAGCATTATCGACATAATCCTCTCGCGAGCCGCTTAAAAGCCGACTTATGTCACTTCTTTCGAATCCCAAGTCTACGAGCACGAGATAGTATTTAGTATTCAACTCCATCCCAATACCGGCAAAAAGAATTTTGTATCATCTGAACTAGACCTAATACAGTCGGGATCAAAACCCAGTGGATTAATAAACGTAACGTGCAGATTGTACCAAACAAGCTTGTGTTCGTGAGGAATTCTAGACCGTGTTTCAGCTGAAAGGCATTAAACTTTAGGGATTAGTGTTAAGTCGAAGTCCGCATGACTTTTATTTGATTTTCCCCGATCGTATCGGACTGCTCCGTGACGTTTGGTCAGTGAACTAGGAGTTAAGGTACTCTCTGTGACCTCACATCACCGGGGAATGTATCAAATGAATCATATTTGAATCAGCTGTCCCTAGAGAGACCGATGTAATTAAATATATACTATCGTTAACTAGTCTAACTATCTATCGTCTGGAAGGCCTTAAAATAATCGGCTACCGTACACGCAGATCTTCGGGATTACAGTCGAAGTTTTAATTCACCAAAGCAGTGTTATAATAACTAGTAACAATAATATTCACACGTGGCCCAGCTCCAGGATTCCCGGTGTCGTGGGTGCCATAGAAAACACAATTAAATCCCATTAGCCGAGAACAAACATTTACTTGTCATATAAATGTCTGTCTCGGGAATAGACCCCGGGAACCCTCGCATCGTAGACAGGCACGCAGTTTGCCTACAGAGCCATTGAAGTCTTGTTAGTTCAAATATTTTCGAATCTATTGCGCTTGCAGTATGAAGCTGCCTCACGCGTGCATTTCCCTAAGTTACTTATCTTGATCTGCACTCACTGCGATCTTTTTATCTACCCTAGCTTAATATAACCGTTATAACTAACAACTTCAATGCGTATTGCCCGTCTTTATAAGGAAAATTGCGGTGTCAGCTATAGCACCCTATCTTCATCAAATTTACACTATTCAGACGAGCATAAGCTATCTAAAGAACTGGAGGGCCATTGAGATGCAGTATCTCATTGCTATCGAATAAGCTAGATTTATCACTTACTACTACAAACCCCCAGTAAAAGATTTTCTATATTAGCTTACATGTACAGATAGCGATCAGTTAAATTTTATTATATTTTCGACAAATTTCAAGCAAATCGGTCCAGACGTTTTTGAGGAGTTAGGTGAAAAACACAGAGTTATGTTAAGATATATATCCATATTTAAAAGCGTTTCACAATTATTTGATTTTTGATGAAGAATTTTTAAATTTCTTTCAATAACAATTTGCAAATAAATATTAGTTTTTTTGTATTAGGCGACAAATTAGCAGACGAGCCAAGTAGTGGTAGTTCAATGTTGAGGATGAACCTCAGCAACACGAAAGACTCGACCGACGTGTAATCTACCAACAAAGGATGTAATAGCAGTCAAGCCCGCAGTCGGAGTCGTTTGGCGGTTGTCTCAAGCAAGAGGATCGTAGTCGGCCAGGCTTAAGTGTAAGACAATACTGGTAACGTAATATTAATGACAGAAAAAGACAAAATTCCCGTTGCATAATACCGGGGATAAATTAGGGATACCCTCGTTTCATAGTGTTGCTGTATCCGGGTTCCGAGCGCACAAGATAATTTGCGACAACCTTGACACAATGCCCGAATTTCGTTACCTCATTAATATTTTCATACATGCGCAGTATTCAGCATATCCTCGCTTTGTGTTAAAACTTTGTCATTTTAATCTACAAAGTACCGTCAATCTGGGTAACGTAGTAAAGAAACACAATTATTAGGTTAGGGATGGCGTCAACGCCACCACTCAGTACAGCTCTCCTCATAACAGAAGTCTACGATGACGTATACTGTTGTATGAACAACACAGTGCACCAATGACGATCGGTAGAAGGGTTAATTCCCAACCCAAGTGTCGAAGTGTAAAAATCTACTAAGTGAGTATTTATCATTTTGCTAAAGAAGATATATTCAGCAAAGAGAATTTACGTACAAAATAGGTAGAGACATACAATCAAGTTTTCGATTACGCAATTAAACAACAGGACTTACGAACACAATGTAGTTTCGAAATTGTTCATTAATTGTTTGTACAACACAAACAGAGACCAATTAAGTTGTGACTCTTATTGGAATATTAAACTCTGCGGCGACGACGTAAGGCACTCATTGTTCTAAGTGCGTAATCTCCGGTCTCTGGGGACGTGTTAAGGTGGGATTCCACAGAAAGCGACTAACGACACACGTCAGAGACAGTGGCGACTACATACACAAGCGATAAGCGTTAGGAATTGCTTTAAAAAATATATATTTGTAACATGCGTATACCGACAGATAACGTATGCCGCTATGGTCAAAGTAACTGATACAAACTAACATGACAAAGTAATAGTTATTCTGCTGACGTTATTCTATAAATTGGGTTATTACCTATGTATATGTATGTATGTGTATGTATATGAGACTTAATCCGATATACTTGCTATATGTCTTTAGGTGACTGCCGAAAAGTGCCATTGGTTACTGCAAATGGTATCTGCCATCGTGATAAACTTCATGGCTGTTGACGCTATTCAGTAACACTGACATCAGCAGTTCCTGCTGTCCGCGGAAATCGCACCTTTATGATGTCAGCTGTCACGTCAAATGTTATCACTGTTTGTCGCAGAGCGGTGTCGGTACACGTTAGCCGCGTTAAGTGGAATCGCACCTTAACTCTTTGTTGTCAACGTCAGGGTATGTTGACAAGTTTATCTGGCCGCCGCTGTGCGGTTAGAGCTCAATGAATAGACTCGTTGCGGACAATGCCCTCGACTCGGGTTTTAATGCTCTGGGACTTGCAAATTCAGGATACAAACGTTGAAATATATTCACTGCCGCCTATCAATGGACATCCTTAACCTCAGAGCTTTTACTAACTGTAACCAAAACAACACTTATTTAGTAGGTATCTTTTCGAGCTTGTATGGTTGAGCTGTTTTAGGTGTTTAGTAAACTTAACACTTAAAAGCTGAGTCTATAGACCTACAAAAAGGCCTAACTATTGTCACGTGGGAATAACAACCGTGACCTGGGACTTTAAGTGCCCTCCGGAGCAGTTAAGCACTCATGAAATTATGCCACTAACGATCACTCATCCACATTACAACCGCACTACTATTGCTTAACTTTACAGATCACTTACGATCGACATCGTGGTGTTTGGCTACGAAAAACATATCAAGAGGTATGTAGAGTCATCATCAGTGATCGGAGTATTGAGATTGTCAAATGGTGTTAGATAAAATGAAGAAAAACACAGCTTATTACCCAGCCGGCTCCCGTATAAGCTAAATTTCCTTAGGACTGGTTTCACACATACTACAAGAAAATTAGTAGTTCATAGCGGATCACCGTAAGCGAGGTCAAAAACCATTTTTTATCCATAGAAGCCCTATCTATATGTACACTAACGGCAGTGGCTTACAAACTCGCCTAGACCAGATGTCGGGAAGGGGAAAAAATGCGAAGGAGTTCCGTAAAATGCCCCGCGCTAATCAAAGCTTACCGGAGATTTCGGACCCGTCCGTCCGCTCTCTAGCGCAGAGAGCCTTAGAGCTATAAAGCAGTAATTTGGCACGTAGGCATACATATTGGAGTCGGCATATAACATACATATTTATCATGGAAAGAAAGTGGTAGAATAAAAATATATTTTTTTTAGGGTACCATACCTATTGGCAAAATGGGGATGATTATTTTTTCTTGTCTACCCCATGTGGGGTATCGTTGCCATTAAGGGTGTCTAAATACCGCTTTTTGATTTAGGGATCCATTTTCGAAATCATTTTTGTTAGTGTCATGTGTCTTTAATCATAGTGTCCCTTTAATCTAATTGGTTGGTTCTAGAAATCTGAAAAATTTATAATAGTAGCTCATGTAAGTGAATTTAGAAGAAAAATTAGGTGCAGTTAACTTGCATTGCGCGTTTGATCGAATCTTGAAATTCTCGAAAAGTCAAAAGTCAACCATTGTTATGCTTAGAGAACGGACCCGTAATGTAGGTATTGTAAATATTTCAAAACGAAAACGATAAAAAAGAAAAATCCGCAAACGTCGCAACGTTGAGTTTATCAGATTCCAATACAGTAAATATAGTGCGAAATGCGGAATGCGGGTAACGAACTCGGAGCGGAATCCGCACTCGAATACAATTCTATACAATTCTCTCGGCTAGTATTTTTTGTGGTCTGGTGCTGACGCTCGAGTAAAATAGCGGTTTTTGTTCTAAAACATCAAATAGAAAATGAATTCAGTAAAAACATTATAAAATACCCTGAAACTCACGTTGTACATCTGCACGCCCAATTGATGGTATTTATCAACGTAATAATTGCACCTACAGCCTTTTGTCGGGACCTACTCTTCCACGCCGAGCTGATTGTTGCTTTAACTACGAATTCTGGTCATAAGGTTCCTTTTATGTTGAATAAAAGTTTTAATGACTTTAAATTTCCATTTTCTGTAAATTCTACGCAATCCAAAATGAAAGTTAGGTATGTACCTGCTCGTACAATATTCAAATGGTACGTTACTTTTGTTTTGTTTAGACGTTTCCGACGCGACGTACAGTTTTATACGAAAAACTTTAATTGAAAATGTTTGTTTTTGTTTTGTGTTCATGTGATGCAAAATCCAAAGTTTCACGGAAATTGCCGGGATATGTGTTTCTGTTAAAAGCTTTTTGCTACTTAATTCCATATACGAGGCGAGCATAATGCGTTCTGATTAGGCAAAATGAGGTAGAGAACGAGCACACGACAAAAAAAAACAACACGCTAAAATAAAAATATGGTGTTTCCACCCATTAATAGTGGTCGCAAGGATGTCTCCTCACAATTGAGGTAGCCAAACGCATATGCCACTACGTTACTCCAGTGATTGCGGAGGAATGACTGCCACTATCCTTAATTCATCCATCAGCTTTCCGACGTCCACTCTGACTCTGGTCTCGATAGATCTCTAATTTTCACCACTCTGCCCGGTCCTGGGACTTTTGAATGCGGACATCCGCTGTCTTCTTCAAGTCGTCAGGCAGAAAAAAGCAGCTGTCAGAAAAGAATACACACATAAAACCCGAGAACAATATTAATTTACAGCATATGCCGCAAAGCTTGTTCGCAAGCTGAGTCAGTATTAGCTAGGTTACAGGGTCAATTTGCCTATTATGCCGAAACAAAGCCTTTTCGCTTTTGCCTTGCCCTTCGGCCGCATATGTTCGCGTCGACCCTGCAGCCCTTGTCATAAGGACCAGTCGCCAGTCGAGATACATAAATAAAAAATAAATGCTTACACACACATTCGCGGGTAACATGGACAGCACAACACTAAGACACACTAAGGGCAAATATAACCTGGGATCCCTAACAGTCATTGCTCACTATCAACTAGGTTACATAAGCGTCGAAAAATAAATAAATCTCTCAGAAGAAATAAATCTCTCGATTAATTTGCGATCACATGAACTATAAATCATCGTTAAGCGCCATAATAGACGTCGTAAAACCATAAAATAAAACCCTCCTCTGCGGCATCATCATAAAACACCTATAAACTATAACCCTCTTGGAAAATTGAAATTATGCAGATGAAGCCGCGCATTTTAAGTAACCTAGATCATTTAATTAAACAATAATGTGTGGAAGCATGGCTAAGTAATTATGGTCTTGTGGAAACTTCAGAACGTAGACTTACGTTCAAATCATGCAGTTTTCTGCAGCATTTTCAATTCTATTTTACTGAAATCAAAAGGCTACAGTTTCTGATAAGTTTTATTTAGTAGATTTTTGGAATCGGTATTTTTCTTTATTTACACTTTATTATTATGTAGACTATGTCCAATTGCAAAATTAAAAAAAAAACTTTTTGGTGTGTTCACTTCTAAAACATTTTTTCTTCCAAATATTCTCATTATTCGACATTTGTCTGTCCCTCCTTTCATTTGCAAAATAAACGGTGGCTTTTCTAATAAAATCAGACTTCTCTCATAAAAAATTTACACCATCCCTTCAGATTAATCTAAGATACTGGAGAAGATAATAATACAATTTGACGGCTGGTCCATCAAAGTAGATCAAACATTTATACACATTATATACATATTATACACAATTGCGGGCAAAAGCGAGCATCGCGCGATGTACCTAATATCTTTAAGTTATTGAAAAATATCGGCTTAAAACGGTGCAGATGGCGGATTTCACGAGCGGAAGTTGTAAACTATACAATAGTGCTGGTATAGCTATTTCATGATTTTTATCCTTATTAGGCAATTAACGTGGCTGTGATTTCATAAACTAATGCCTATCATATATGAGAGGGCCGAATTGAACATTCAAAATTGCGTCAGTTTGAGAGACTGATAATTTTTTCTCAGATACTGCGGAACTGAAAGTAGAAGTAACCATGCCTTTGGATGACGTACTACGTCTTTTAAAATCGCGTTAAACGTGAACCAGAGACGGCGACGTCATTTGCCGCGACTGCACATAGTATCATTAACAATTCGTTTCCGACAAACGACTCCACTCATCGTCAGCGGTCGTCCGCAGTTGCAGCTGCCGGAAGCGAAGCCATAACAAATAAATCTGCCTGTCAAATTAATGCTATCTGCTCTCGTGACCAATGTCATCGTATGCTGTCGCTGGTATTTGTCGTTTGGCGCGGTTTATGGAATTGCACCTTAAGGCCCGCGGGGTGTATGCGAGTGCAAGCACAGCGATAACACGAGCTGTGCTACACGCCGAAGCTTTTAGCAGACTATAAATCAGTGCTACGAGGTTATGGGGTTGTTTCCTGGTTTCCTGAGGGAACTATAACTATTAGTCTTCTGTTTTATAGTTAGAACCATGAGTCCGAACCACAATATCATCGATTTGTAACTTACGAGTACTTCATAAAGATATAACTTTTAAATACACCTCAACAAACACGGCCGAACATACTCACTCGTATTAGAAATGATTTCATCCATTCAATCAAAGGAATTCGATTACCTAATTCCCGCATCCATTCACGATTCATAAAGGGTATCTTGTAGGGATTCCAACTATACAACATTTGCTAGGATACGTTGAATAGAGGATTGTTTACTTTTGATTTACACAACACTAAGTATTTCTTTGTGTTGACTGGTAACATATACGTGCTCACCGTAATACTAAATCTTCACCGTTAAAAAGGGCATTGTACTACCTCACCACTAGATCGTGACAGAAGATATACTTAGAATCTGTATATAAAGATTAGTTCTACTATTGATATTGTTAGTCAAGAGGTACTCAGGTCAAAGAATCGATGACTCATGAAATCACAGAAACGGCTTATTCGAGTTGAATGCGGTTTTCACTCATGAATTGTGCTAAGCTTGGATTAACATTTAGTGTTTCGTCTTAATAAACTCGGTTCATAGATAAAAACATAAATCAATTTAAGGAATCTCAACTGAGGTTCATAGCAACCGAAAGGGCGGCTGCCCTAGCTAGCTGCTCGTACTAAATACAATGTAAAAACTTATATTAAATACAATTGGTCAGATACTTTCAATTTCGATATTATTGATACTCGACAAGCATTTAGAAATTCTAGGATTCCCCACCGGCTCGCGGCTGTATGATATTCACTTATTAGGAAGCTCAGCCGCTAGCCAAACTTAAACATAATGCTTGGCGTTTGTTCAAAAGGCGTCAAAATCCGATGCTTTGGAATACTGCCCAGTGAGGCAGGGCAGAATGCTCGCTATTCCACCTTACTTTAAAAAATAATTTCCGTTGAGCCTCAATTTAAGTCAAAGCGACAGCCAATAATTTTCCCGTTTAAAACCAACTTCAAATGACATCGACAATTAAATACGCATAATAACTCAAAATCGCTCAAAACTAAATGGGACTAAATCAGTATCAGCTTTCGAATAAAAAAAGAATCATAAAAATGTGTGTATCCAGTAAAAAGTAGGTAATAAACATAAAAAATACCGTCCAATTCAGAACCTCGTCCTTTTTTTGGAATTGTAATTATGTGAAGCATAACTTTATTTCATCATCAGAACTTCGTTTAAGCTGCAAACATGAACGTTGGGCTCACACTGCTTGTGCTGTTCATTGCAGATCATTGCAGACCTTGAGGAAATAAGAGAAGAGAAGAGTTTCTTCTGTGAGAAGAGTTTCTTCTGTGATAATAACCACAAGCGGACGCAGCTCTGGTGTGTACTCGTCTCTATGACACATGGACATATGTAATTAGACCGATTCCTTTGCCGAGGCGGGTCTCCGTATATTTTCCGCTCTTAAGACTATGGGCCTTATTATTCTAGCTAGAGATATACATCGTATAGCGTAGTCAAAGTATAATTTATTTATTATTCTGCGCTAAGAGCAGTTTGTAAGGTAATTGCAGCCTTTGTAAATATTTGAAATCTTAGGCCAATTCACACACGGCCATCTGGACTTTAATTAAGCGTAAGATTGTACTATGGTGATCAGACAACAAACTGATAAACATAAACATGTATATTTTTTAAATACAAACTTATACAGATATTTTTTACTCCCAGACACACAGAAAAAAACATTCCAGTTCATCACAGAAAAGTTTGTCCTAGGTGGAAATTGGACCCACGACCTCTGGTTTAGCAGTCAGGTTTACTTCCAACTAGACCAACAGGCCAGCACTGGCAGCGCATATTTTACCAACATATTTAAGTGCGAACATGCAAACATCCCACGAAATATAACTTCCTGGTTACACTAATAGGGTAACATAGCGGATTGCAGGTCAAACAGAACAGTTCCGGACATTTCATCGTCGGACGAATTTAATTACGGAGCTGTGAACGATACGTTGAGGGTGGACGTAAGAGTGCGGCCAGAGCGGTGGCTATCAAACTCAAATCATTTATACCGTCGGGGGAACTTTTAGCTCGGTTAGCGAAAGTCACAAAAATTTACAAAACTAACCACATTTTTGATACTAGAGGGCCCAATCTTTCGGATCCGGTTGCAATTTTTTCTTAATAATATGTTAGGACAACTCACACACGGCCGTCTGACCCCAAACTGAGCGCTAGCTTGTACTATGGTGATCAGACAACTGATAAACATACATGTGTATTTTTAAACACATAATTATATATAGAATAGATATTTTTCACACCCAGACATACAATTTCTGTTC
>DWKC01000240.1:0-14276 GCA_018249195.1 Racta chiria
GATGGCCGCGTGTGGGTTGTCCTAAGATATTTATTTATCGCTCACATGTCTATGGTGACAATAGATGGCGCCACAATGACCTTCATATAAGCTTACCATAACGGTTCACGTTAAACTAACGGACGTGTGTTCCGATTCAGCCTCACCTGATTTTTAATGCAAATAGAAAAATAGGTATCCTTCGCTGATCTTATTTACTTTGTTTTTTTTTTAAATGTAGATGCAGATAGAGACTTCCGACACTTGGAACCCATAAACCAATCCACGTTAGACCAAATTCAAATTCAAAAAAATATTATTTCATCATAGGAAAATATTGCATGAAATGTAAGTCGAAATTATTACAATCTGTTGTTGTTGTGGAGTATGCCTTTTTTGTTATGAGAAGAGATCCGTGGGGACCTAGTGGGCAATTAGTGGGTTGTAGCCAATAATTGTTACACAATATAAGGGCAAGGTCTCATAGCACGTTTACGTAATACGATCGCTCTATGTTCTAATGCACCGCGTAATGTAATGAGTACAATTTAATTGTCACCAACACACGTAATGTTGGGAAAGACTGAAAAGATTGCGAATGTATGCGTCGGGGTGATACCCGACGCGTTTAGTTCTGATGAACCAACTTACATCCTTGTAACAGATACGGTACATTAAAATACGTAATTGAAATTACATATTTTTTTATTAAAATATTTGTAGATGAAATGGAACTGTAGAAGCAAAAGGAGAAAGATAATTATTCAAAAACGAATTCGACCTAAAATAGACAGATTCATGTATGACTGTCAAACATGTCAATGTGTCATCTGTCATTGTCAAACGTTTGAAATATCGGCGTGCTAAATGTATATCCTGAGTACCCGTATCATAGTAAAAAGTACCTAAGTAATGTAGTAGTCTTTAAAGATAGCGTTTTTTTTATAACCTTAACGCTTTTCAGGAATTAAAAATTTATAAGCTTGTGCGCTTATAATACGCTGAACTGAATAGTAAAAAAACAAACTCAACAAATACCGTATCTTTGTTATACCAAAATCAAATTATAATATTTTACGTAACACTAACAAAAACACTTTGATATTGTTAATATTGACAAAATTATTTTTTGATATTGTCAATGTTTTTGTATGCATACTAAAATGCTGTTGCGAAAGGTATTTACTGCTGCAGTAGGTAATAGATTGCTTTTATCGTTCGATTTTATGTTATGTAATTTTCATAGTATCAATTTCCTATTTTTCCAATTTACTGTTTATTCACTTCGTTGGGCACAGATTACATTTATTTCCGGAATATCTGTTAAAATGTTTATTGAAACGGGAAAAAGAGGGTATAAACCAATGAGGGTATATGTATATATATGCCATTAGCTCCCTGAAATGGTGTTCGCCAAACTACACCAATTGGGGCACATATCTATTAGTCTGTTAAAAAAATATCAAATAGCGCATTTAAATCGCGTGAAACTCTTGAACCAAAATAAAATAGAAAGAAGGAATTACACACCACTGGCAGCAATTATATATGAATAATTAATATGAATTTTCTATTGATTTAAATTTTTTTGTTATAATTATATACCATATTAAGAAAATTCACAATTATTTTTAATATTATTGTCTAATGTTCACAACTGGTTAAAAACTGTAAGCAAACTGTTGATTTGTAAATAAATACCACACGTCTGTATGATATCTTAAATAACATAATGAATATTAAATTATTCAATATTAAATAATTCTTAGATACGTATGACGTAAGTTTGACAAGATGGCGTCTCAAAGCAGATCAAAAACTGACCCCACCAATGTATGAAGGTAATGTAACTATGGTTATAATATAATTGGTATAAATATATGTCCGCAATGCATTACAGAGTTTTCTTTGTGTACCCATCCTCTTTTTGTACCATAATATTAGATTTATTTTTATTTACTTGTCTAAATTGATTGATTAGGGTCAACTCATGTTGAAAATTCGTGAGCCTCACGAATGCATACGAAAAGGCTTTGCCCACTAAAGATAACTACCGTGGCCGACGGCTTTACGTGCCTTCCGAATCATTATAACCCGCAAGATATTTTTGTCCCAGTAGCGGTCACCAAGCCACTCCTTGACTACGTCCGCTGTTGCTTAAATCAACCAAGTTACTAACAATGCAAGCCAATGGGCTATGCTTCTATATTTAAAATGACAAATATTTTTTAGATCTTTCGCTTACTACTTAAACTGCCAATGGTATCAGTGTATTAGGCGGTGACGGCATCCAAGACAGGTCCTTACGAGGTCGTGACCAAGGCCGGTCCGGGGTTAAGGCAAACCCGAGGTTCCTACGAGGTCTTTTGGGCGCAATGGGCTTTCCTCATTTGCTTCCTGATTTTCTAATACCGTATTATGATCGTGTGTAAATAGTTTATGCGCAGTGAATAATGTGTTAATATTTGTGATCTGCCTATAAGGAAATAAGCAGACAGCTGTTTATAATTTAACACCTTACACAATTAACTTGGGTTTGAACTTCGATCAACAATGTTCGGAGAGTTTGAATATCCCCTACTTAGCCTATTAGACCCTGCATCTAATGCGAAAAGTTTCTGGCAAATCATTAGACCAATCGACCATAATTACCATAAATTACCATTACCATTAGTCACCGCGCGCGATGAACAAATCAATAGTTCTGATTTACGATACGGCACATCTTAGAATCGAACAATCATGGTACAGCTTTCATTCAAGATTGGTGTCACCCTTGTACTGTACGGTGGTGATCACTTATCATTGGATGACTCCTACGTTTGCCTGTTTGTTCATAAAAGCAGTAGCTAGGCTTTCTGATCAAGTAACAGGAGAAGAACCACCAGGGGGTACCCAGTTTCCATACTAAAAATGCGTCACCGATGCGTTCCCGAAGTAATGCGAAGTAAGAAATTCGAACTGTTATCTCAATCACCATTTGAAGGGATATTTTAAGGTGGTGACGCGTTACGTTAAATCACAAATACATTATAACCTATTAAATAATAGAACGACATCCTGTTTCACCCATTCCTTAACGACCGTGGTGGGCGTAAATGGGACTTCCTTTTGAAATACACCGCCTACGCACTTATGAAATTTGATGCACCACAGACTATTGTCATCGTTTTAATATTTGAGTACATTTATAAGGTTACGTAGAAAAGTCGGAACTCGCATAGTTTTGTAATGTCTGTCCGCACTATAGCGCAGAGATCCTTAGTGTAATTAAATTATCCTTGATTTTTATAAAGCTATAATTTTGCATAAATTTGTATATTTTGGCACGAATATGTGATGCCTGTTTTCCTAAAGTATGGCTGGCAGAGAATGCTTCCAGCATTAAGCCCCGGCCTTTTGTACCACCGAAGTAACAAATAAATAATTATTAATCATGAAAAATAAATGTGAGAATGAAACAGGTACTTTAGGGTACTACAGGTGACTTAGGGTACCACCAATTTACCATTGTGATGATATTTTCTCTCGTCTTCCCATCGGTTGAAGTATCGTTGAATACGTATTTTAAAATCATTATAAGTCTATGACGACCGTGTTTTGATTTATGGACCGGTTTTCGAAATATTAAGCTTTAAAGTGATAATTTCTCTATAAACTAAACGGTTTGTTGAAGAAATGGGAAAAAAATTATAACAGTGACACATATAATAAACTGGTATTTGCTGGTATAAACTCGAATTCGACTGTATTCCGACATTTCCTAGACGGTCTAAAACCAATATATCTTCACACACATATGTATATAAAACTGTGCATCAAGTGCATAAATACATAGTATTATCTTCGACAATAAAAAACTTACCATACAAACTTTCATCCCCCTTTTTAACTTCTTCAACCCCTTTTTTCACGATAAAAGGTAGCATATTTATAAGTATATTCTGTCTCAAGCTCTAAGGTCAAATTGCTTTAGTGGTTTAGACGTGAAAGCGTAACAGACCGACAGACAGAGTTCCTATCGTATTTATAATATTAGCAAGGATTTATAAGGATAATTTATTTGGGAGGGTAGTCTCAACAGATAAACGAGTAATAACTAGTTAACTACAGAACTCTATATTGCGCGTGAATAACGTCAGCTGACCCGGCAAGAATTTTTAGTAGTATAGCAAACAATCAAATTCATTTATTTCGTCTTAGGAACTAAAAGCTCACTTAACGAAAACAAGTTAACAATACCAAGGCCCTACCTATATTAATAATGAAATTAATAACAATAAATTATACAAAAAACAGTAAAGAAAATTCTATGATAGAGCCTAAGGTAGACAGACAGGCTTTATAATACGACATAAACTTAGGACTATGTATGCTTGTGTAGGCCGGAAGAAAAAAAAAGCCATTTATATACGAGTACATTACATTATGACACTATTTCTCGTTTAGTATTACAATACTATAACAAGAACGCGGAATTTGTTATATAACAAAAGATTTAGGCGTTCCGTTGCGTGACTTCTCTTGCTATACTTAACCAAGACGAGTAGTGTTAGGAACAACATTAGATGCGGCCAATTTTATGCATAATCATTGACCCAAATCTCGTAATTTATATACATTGTTCGTTTACCATTTACAACTTTGTTGATTTTCATAATTACTATGTAGCAAGTTGTACTATGTACTCAAATTTGTAAACTGTGAACGCGTTGAGGCGTTACCAGAACGCCAGTTCTCAAAACACCGAATTTTCCGATCACTTGAAACTATTTTATTCAATTCGTTTCATTATCCAGTTCCTCGCTCGATCTTGCGTCATTACCGGCTGCGCGGCAATCTGTCATTCCATTCGGTCTTCTTCTGTCATCTGTCACTAGAGATCCAAACAACAATAGAGTTTGACGTTTCATCAGATTACAGCTTGCAGTTACGTCTTGATTGAGGCTCTCTTAGATATGTATGTATATGTAGTGAAAAACATTATATAACTAAATTCAACACAATGTCTAGAGAAAATCATTAAATAAATGATTGGTGATGATGAAAATCTTAGTATGTATGAAAATCTTTGTATCATTCCAACATTTTCAAAAATTATATTATGAAAATAACCTTAATTAAAAGATTGTTTGACTCAAAAAAACTCAACGCTACGATTATTATTGTTGTATTAAACTACAAAACCGTGTTCTTTCTTTCTTCTCTCTAAAATTAATATTGTAACAATCTTGTCGTAACGTCACATGTACCTCGAGTCGATTTTCGTACAACATTCAAGACGACCTCTATCTAACTTGTTACATCAGTTGATTAAATTATGTACAAATTCGTCAACTGTGAGTCTGCAAACAGAGGGTTCTGGACGACGTGGAAGTTAAATATATATCTAATATGTCCATGGAAATTAATAACATCGGGCTGGGGTGTCACTAACGCGTTGCCTGCAAATCGCGAAGTAATAGACCCGCGCACGGGGAAGGAAAATAAGAAGCAGTAGCTGAAGCAACCGGGATCATTAACGACACTAGCTGATCTTAGACACCAACAACATACCGCTTCAGGACAGACGACAGAAAATGAAAGAAAAAGAGGAGAACTGGCTCTCAAATCCCCACCCGAAACGCGAGGAATAGTTTGGCGGTTGACTCAAGCAAAAGACGGAGCAAAAGAGGAGAACTGGCTCTCAAATCCCCACCCGGAACGAGAGGAATAGTTTGGCGGTTGACTCAAAAGAGTGGTAGCTAGCCAGAAGGGCTTCACAAAAGGATAATAATTCTATCGCGAAGCCCTCCCATCAAGCAGCTGACTCTTGACGCCTCATACGACACCTTGGTCTGCCAGCATGAGATTGGCGTTAGTATTCTAGTCCGTCTAAGTACGGCACAAATTTTGTTTTACGTCACATACATTTTATGTTACGGTTCAAAATATAAAGTGAAACACGTCAAAAATTATGAGTTTGATTAATGGAGACGCCTTAGTAAAAAACTATTTGTAAAAAAATCTAATCTAACAAACAGTAGTTTTAATAAATATTTGTTTTTTTTTTAATTTCTTACGAGGTCCATATTAACACGGTTATGTAAAACATTACAAACACATTACTTATGTAAAATTCTAACCAAATCAATTATATAAAAATAATAAAGGATATAATAATATATTATATAAATTGAATCAAATTAAATTACATTGATATTTGGACATTTAAAAACACCTCATGTATAATGGCGTCTGCGCGATAGTGAAGTGAAAGTGTTCGTTCTTGACCTACGACCGCGGGCGATCCACAATACCGTAAAAGTTAAGTGATCTTTTGATCAAAATCTCTGTAAGAATCGCTATATTTTGTGATTGTTTTACTCGTTGGCTTTTATTACAGTATTTATTTTACTTAAATCGAACCGTAAAATCGAGTTTGATTACAAAAATTTTGCCTTCTCTTAATCACCATCGTACTAGTAGACGTTCTATGACAAGACTTTATGTATAGTGAGTTCTTTATTTTAAATCTATTTTTAAACTGTGAAAGGTAGTATTTTTACTCGCTTTTGGACGGTAGACCAGTGACAATTTCGTACCTAAAATTAAAACTCAAACTACGTATAATTCAAATTCAGTAGTATTATTTTAGTTATGAATACTTTTTCTAGGAATACTGACTAACGATCTTCCTTAACAATTTGTATAAACGTAACAGTGAATCGATAATTGGAGGCACCGATATGTCTCTATTTCAAGTTGGACTTTGACAGCTCACTTACCGCGCTTTTTAATGTCACTGAGCAGTTAATTGAGACCAAGTAATAAAGTGAAGTACAATTTTATTGTTAGATTTGTTCCATATTAGCAGGAATGTGCTTATGTGCTTATGTGCAGGAACTTTCTTTTCTTTGCAATCCATAACTGTCCCACCACTGGGCTCCACTCACAACCTAAGGGGCACTGGCCATAGTCCACCGCGCTGGCCAAGTTCGAATCGGTGGACTTCACACACCTTTGAGGACTTTATGAGAACTCTCGGGAGCGCAGGTTTCCTCACGATGTTTTCCTTCACCGTAGCAAGTGATAATCAACTTCTGATACGCACATAACTTTGAAATTTAGAGGTGCGAGGAACAGGATTTGATCTCTCGTTCAAAAGACCACCGTTCAAACCATTAGGCTATCACTGCTTTATTTGATATAGTAGGTATACAAAACATAATACAGGGTGAGTCTTGATAAAGTGCACATAAGAAAATATACTTAACTATACCGTATACAGTTTAACTATCGGACCCCCACGACACTTTACTATACCTACCTATACAAACATATTAAGCTAAGTAGGGATTTTAAAATAACTTAAGTAGTATATTTAAAGTAAATTTTGACACGAGTTAGTCAGATCAAAATTCAAATAATAATTACAAATGAGACTTATAAAAATAATAACTTTAAATACTTTCCTTATAAACACTTTTAAAAGCGAAAGTTTATAAAATATTTTTAAGACAATTATTCGGTACAATTATAGAAACTCTAGTTAATAAAAGATAATAGTGTATCTAATACTTAAATGAAACAGGTACTTACTTTTATTTGTTTTATTATTAAAACATACTCCGTGTCAACCAATTCCTCCCAGGTCTAATTGTTTAAAAAAAAACATTCCAATTCTTTGTTACAAATATAAAATGTATCACTAAACCATCAAAGGTTTACAAAACCAATAACAATGTTGTAAGTACGTAATCAATATGGCCAACAGTATAAGATGTAAAATTAATATACATTTCCTATTCAACATTGATATTCACCCGTTATAGACTGTGCATATAAAATAACGATGTCTCAGTTCTATTCGCGTGCCTCCAATACACCAGCATTATTATTGGCTGATAAATAAAGTAATTTATAGTCGACATACTTTATCGTGCACATAACGTTATACGAAACGATTTATTAGATTACATAACAAACAAGTGGGACGAGTTGTGCCTATTCAAAATGCATAAAAGCCCACAAAAGTTAACAGCAGTTGGAACGAATAAGCAATTCAAATGCTAATATATCACAAGGCGGCGTGGCGAGCCCGCTCATTGGTTAGTTTACATTAACACAAGCGTGTAGCCCCGCCTCCTCACGTCACGCTTCCGAACGCTAATTACGAGTAATTAGCAGAATCGTGATCACATGCTGATGCACATGTTCCTCTGGTACAGTGATTCCCAAATGTTGGGGTGTTGGGGCGCGAGGTCGTGACCCTGTATCTAGTATTGACCCATAAACTACTATAAGTAACTCTTCATAACTGGTAATGAATAGAGCATCTACTACGATGCGTCAGTAATAATTAATGGGAGGTTAGCCAACCCAGTCTGTAGAAGATTATTTTATACTATAATCGGGCATATTAACGATCAGAAGAATCACCTGATGGTATGTGAACACGGCCTATGGACGTTGGCGACACCAAGCAGGGGTGTAATCAACTCCAGAAAGAAGTGCGAGTGGAAACAACCGGGTCTATAATTAAATAATACTAGCTGACCCGGCAGACGCTGATCTGCAATAAAATCTAAATTAGAAAAATAATGGCGGTAAATGCTTATTATATTGATTAACTTTTACCAAAGGGGCCATCCGATATAAACATTCCAAAATCAACAAATACTTACATTAATTAAAAAAACATTTTCCAGTGAACCATATTGTAAATCTGAACCATTCTCAAATCCCCTTCAACACACTCACTAAATATATATAAAGGTAAATAATAGCACAAGAAGAATGGAAAAGAGGTTGCCTAATAAATGAAGAGATTTTGTGCCACTAAAAAGTATTACTGCTAAAAAAGTTAGAATGGGTCACATTGGGGAAACTGGGGAAAAAAAAATACCGGGTCGAGGCTTATGCCTAAATAATGTTTGGGAATCACTGCTCTAACCGCTTCATGAATCGCGCAACGCACATATTACATACTCTGATATTAGACGTGCCTTCCTTTCATCTCGCCGACAAATTGATAATTTACAAGCCCCTATTACAGCGTACGTGCAAATACTGACGTGTTTGAGCTACCTTATCCTGTGTTTATCATGGTATCATGGTTTAACGATCAATCTGTTCCAAGAATTAATTCTGCGACACTCAATTAAGATAAGAAAAGTCAAAAAAACCTGAAACACCAATTAAATTATTCGAGAGGGGTATGCACGAAAAGTCAGGGTACCTCAGAAGCTACTAGTAGATAGAGTTACAATAGAAATTACTAGAATTCCTAACATCCTACTTAGCTATTTTTTTTGTGCAGGTCAATGATCATCTGACACAGGTCATCTGGTGTTAGGTGATCACCGTTGCCTAGAATATCTTGTTTCACGAAAGACATGGACAACGCTGATAATACCCGTGACAATATTGAAGATTTAAAAGGTCAAGTCAGTACAGGAAAAAGTGAGGCCAGTTTCAAAATGTAAAAAAACATGCGAGCCAGGAAGAATAGATCTGATAAAACGCTTTGCAGTTTCCTACTGCTGCCGTGTACTTGAAGTTGACCTCATAGTGTTGTTAATGTGCGATTATTTCTCCAACAAGGGCTGCCGCACGAGGCATTCAGTAACAAATCATAAGCAAACGGGCGCGAGGCTCACGAGTGCGCCAAATATGGCTCCCGGACGTCGATGGCCGATGGTTCAAAAGGATTTATGTTAGTCCCTTTTGGCGCAAATTAGCGCATGTCATGTAGGCGTGACCCAACAAATTTTCATGTCTGTTAGAGTAACATATTTCTATGTAATTTTTAATAAATAAAAAGTAAATATTGATATACCCTTGCCCATTTACAAAAATTTGAGTTGAGGTATTTAAAATAAATATGGTACTATGTTGGCTCCGTCATTTAGACACATCTCAAAAAAGTAGTCTCTTAAATACCTAGTGTTGAAGAAATAAAGCAAAAGGGCGATTAATATTTTTACTTTGCATGAGTACCTACCGTCGGGTTTGAGGGATGGTATCTATAGAGGCTATCGACTACATTGTCTTATTATTTATCGTCCAGATTACCCGCAAAACTAAGCGCATTTGGAGTTAGATACCATACCTAAGTAGAACACTAATAATGTTAATCTTACCAGAGAAAATCTCCTAATGGTCTTCTAATCTCCATAACAATGCAATAGAAATATATAATCCATTAACCAGATTGCTCCGATCATCTCAAAGTATACAGCGAGATCTCGAGCAATCATTATCAACGTGCCGGGTCTATTGCCATAACGTAAACATCAATCTTCTGCACTCTAATGAAATGTAATACTGTGCGTGATGATATCAGCGCACCGAGTACCGTACACCTGACACGCTCGCCGCCAACACATGACAATGCTGATGATATACGCGCCCATCCATCATACCATTAAAATTATCCAATTTATTACCGCTCGACCACATCTCATTTTTGGAACAACTGTCAGTGACGCAATATTCAGATCCCTGGTGAAAGGGCTCAAGAGAGCACTAGTTTCTTGGCCCTCTCCAAAACCTGTTCTCTTTATCACTTCAATGTGTATTATCAGCACTTTCGAGCAGGTTTCGCAGCAAAAGATACGCATTAAGCTATTGAACAATCGTTAAGTACGTCAATGGACATAATCTTCCGGGTCCATCGACTTGAGCTTTTTATACGCCGCTGCAAAACTTTCTAGTCTTTTTGCTCTCGTCATATTCATGCTCGGGTTTATGTAAGTAATTAACGTGAAGTTGGATGTTTCGGTATCAATTGCTCTAGTTTCTGATGTCGTAAGCAAGTGGGCGTGCATCGAAGGCGAGCGTAGGAGCTGACATCGATCAGATGGTCACCCCCGCCGACCGGTCGCGTCATTTCGCAATTTCGGTAGACTTGTTTTGGTGACTATCTACGTTTCTAGGATATTCATGAGCGATTTGAATAGCATCATTATTCAGATGATAAACTTTACACAGTTCATATGCTATAAACAAACAAATGAAATACATAATACTGTCATCATAACTTCGTTCAATATGATCATCTCCAATTTATCTTAACGCCCACAGTTCTGACAGCGAATTTGTAGTGTTTGAACTTTAACCTTTGAATAGCGTTTGCGATATTTCATGTAAAACCCAGTCGTAACTCCGTGTCCATCCTTATTTTGTATAGTTTGTAATGGACTTATTCTGTTGTTCCAGGTCGGTGGCGCACGAGCCCGATGAGCGCGTGCGCGGCGGCCGCCATGCGCGAAAAGCACGCGGCGCCGCGCCGCCTCGCCTCCCCGCCGTCCTCGCCGCTCGAGCGACACCCCAGTCCGCTCGGCTCACCACGCGCCGACGAGCCCCTAGATCTCAGAGTCACGCACAAGCGCCCCCCGCGCCTCGAAGACGAAAACTGCAACCTCATTGCGGCCTCGCCGCCACCACACCCGACGCATCCCGCTCATCCGGCGCACCCGGCGCTCCTACAGTTCTGCCGGAGACTGCCGCTGGCGCTACCCGCCTCCTTCGGACGGTACCCGTTCCTCCCAGCCGCCGCGGCTACCCTCCTAGCCCCAGGCGCGCCCCGACCGCCCCCGGTCACACCAAATCCCGGGGCCAACAGAGCGCGCGACCGCTACACCTGCTCGTACTGCGGCAAAGCGTTCCCGCGCAGTGCGAACCTAACGCGACACTTACGGACGCACACGGGCGAACAGCCCTACCGCTGCAAGTACTGTGAACGCTCCTTCTCGATATCTTCGAATCTTCAAAGACACGTGCGGAATATCCATAATAAGGAACGGCCGTTCAGATGTCGCCACTGCGACCGCTGCTTCGGACAGCAGACGAATCTCGACAGGCATCTAAAGAAGCACGAGGCCGAGAACGGCGACGATGGCCGCCGGAGATCCCCGGAGGAGACATACTTCGAGGAGATTAGATCTTTCATGGGGCGAGTGGCGCCGGCCCGCCGCACCGCCGCCAGCGCTGCCAGCGCCGCGGATCACACCTGATACCACTCCGTCGCAACCATACACCGTTACAAGAATCTGGTCGATATATCCAAATGACTTTCGTTTATAAATTAATCCGCACTTTCTTGATTTTATGACTTGTGACTTTTGAATTTTGGGACGCGCCAAAATGATTGTAATTATAAAACCGAGACCTAAATACATCATCCTTTTAATGTGGCATGTAAATTGTCTGTATATTCTGGCGTTGTCGAGTGATCATGGTGGATGAACATTCAAAGTAAGTTAATTATCAAACTAGAAGTGATATAAAATCTCATGTACTTACTGTAAATATGAAATTGTTCAAATTAGTGTAGTTAAAGAACGTACCGAATTGCTACTACCGATAGGTTTACACAAACTAGGATGTACTGTCTATATTCTGTGTATAAAGACGTAGGTATTAAATATGATAGGTGTCCAGAGTGTTCGCTATACTAGAGTTATTTGTCGATAAGTATTGTATGAATGTAATTACGTAGTTTATTTGTAAGTATTATTTGTAAATTTCGCTTTCATTATATCGATGTTAAATAAATTAGTATTGTAGTCTGAGAGGAATCGCCGGTTACCAATTAACGTATAACTTGTTGCATATTGAAGATATTATAAATATTTTTTTATAAAATGTTAGAAAAGTTGTTTAAAATTTACTTGATGGCTCTGTTTGTGAAATGTGTTGCCTAAATTATTTAATTCTGGGGCAAATTCACTGAATTATTTGTACTTCAGTGAGTACAAATGTCCTTATTGTTAAGTTTCAAATGATTACACAGTAGGTACACATAAGGTATGAAAATTTACATAGAAAATTTTATAAATCTTGTATACAATTGTAATGTCTTAATTCCATTAACTAAATTAAGGTATACAAATCTGTGATTTTATTTATTACTTGGCTACATTTGGAACCGTTAATATTTTAAATTTTAATAGTTAAAAACGAAGTTTCTCAAAGAACTAAGCTAAACGTTCCTTTAAGTATAAATAGATCTCTATAATTGTTACGAGTATAGAGTTTACCTAGATAATACGATCTATCCTTTAACAAAAGTTTATCAAAATCGTTACTGCTTTAAAGAGTTCTTTCGCATATTTAACACTGCTATTGTTAGACAATATTGGTATAAGATAGTTCAAAAGAATAACACCCGTATTTATGAACGATACTTATGATGTAGATAAGTACTACTCACTACACTTATCCCAATGAACTCATAAACTACTTATGCAATAACTAACTCATGAACTCATAAACAATACTTCAAGCATCAAATCAACGCATACTTGAAGTAGTTGACGAGCTATTTTACGAGACACATCGATGCGTCAGAATAAAAGAACATAGTGCCCTTTCTTTCTTTAGCATTTTTCAAAAACTAGAGTGAAGTATGCCATGTACAAATGGACTAATGACAGGGCTGTAAAGAACACTACACCTCTAGCAATATAATACTTTATTGTTGTTAATGAACGGGATGTCTTGAAGGCACAGCAAATAGCGCTTTCTACTAATTGTTATAACAGCCAAGCGTTGAGGACGGCTGGCATTAAAGACGGCTAGAGTTTTAGACTGCTGGCGTTAAGGACGGCTGGAGTTAAAGACGGCTAGCGTTTAAGACAGCTGGCGTTAAGGACGGCTGGCGTTAAAAGACAGCTTAAGTATAGTTGATGAATACGGGTGTAAGATTTATTTTATCAATTGCAGAGTCAATGTTACCTTTATTAAAGAAACTTGTTTGCCATGCCTTAACTGTTTAGTATACTCGTACCAAAATAACTTTTGAACGTAAGAGATGCTATTTAACTTATCAGTAGAATAAGGTATAGAGATTATTATGTTTGTCGTTTTGTACTTTTGATATATGTATGTTAGTCGTTCAAAGGTCACCGATTACCTTGTCAAAATGAAATAAATAATTTTAAATTGATTTCGTCATTTTATTTATAACGTAACTTATTTTTTGTGTCCGTTCCTCAACCTATTAACGGCCCATAAATGTGTACGGGTGCTTCCTCAGAAATGAGACCCTGGAGAATACTCCACCACATTGCTTCAGTGCGGATTGGTGGAGAACTTAACCTAATCTAACCTAACTTATATATAAAGATATATTCCATAAACAAACATTTATACTAGGAGACAGAAACGTGACTGTGATGTTTACTGTTGAGGAATTCCTTGGACTGAAGTCAATCTAGACTGTATCAGACCATTGGCCTGACTGGTCTATTGGTCTAGTGGTTAGTAAACCTGACTGCAAAGCCGGAGGTCGTGGGTTCGATTCCACTCAG
>DWKC01000241.1:0-14275 GCA_018249195.1 Racta chiria
GCTGGTTTAATATAAAAAATATTATATAGTACAAATATAGTAGTAAAAAATGTATAGTTATAAATTATATACTTGTAATAGACTAACAGTCCACAATAAATACGGTATTGTGCTTGTTGTTCAATGTTGAATATAATATAATCTACTATTTCATCGAACTTGACTTTATGCTTATACTAGACTATTAATGAACAATTCATAAATCATTACACCTGACAAAGTCAACATCTGTTCATATGGATAACAAAAACAATGTTTTCATATTTATTTATTTGCTGTTAAATACTGACTTATACACTTAAAGTAGAATGAAAATTGCACAGTGAATGTTTAATATTATTTTTTGCAAATTATAAAGGACTTACACTTATATAGGTTTTAATTTATTATATACGTATTTCAGTCGCATTCACGGAGGTTCAGTAAAATAATGTGCCACTTTTTTTGGCCAGCAACGTCTCAACGACACCTTTGTGTTACTGTTTTCAATGGGCATGTCTTGCACTTACTACGTTACGGTCTTGAAAATCACATTATCAATAACAAAATTGAAAGATAAAGATTCTTTGAATAATCAAGGTTTCATTTAGTAAATATGATATTTCGTGTCATTTTAGAAAATGTAGTGACAGGTAACAATGCCATCTGTCTTTTAAAAACACAAACACTAAAATTTATTTGCTTACTGGTTTAGTTGATCGCACTTATAGTTAGTTATAGTGTTTTCCACTAGATAACGCTGTTAATATGTAATTACCTTTTTTTACCTACAATAAATTAGTGCTTGACTACGATCCTACCTAATGATGAGCGGCAAAAAGTAATACCTGTATAATATAAATAACTACGACAAAACCCAGGTGTCGACGACCGTCAGTTCACCAGGTATTTATAGAAGCCGAATAACTTACCTCTGCTGAGGTGTATGTGCAGAGCCTTGCGCCAAGGGCGTGTTGGAGGACCTGGTGACCCCTCGTAGCGAGAGGTGCCGGGAACAGAACCCACGGCGCTGGCTCTCCTTGGTGCAGCCGTCTTTGGAGCAGAGCCGCCGCCACTGCTTGCCGTTAAACTTCTTCCGGATGCCGGTAGGTGTCGCCACCACGTCGCCCTTCTTATACTTGTGCGGTGTTGCCGCTTGAGATCTAGAATTGAGACTATAATTTGGCCTCGTTCAGTTTCACTTCATTGGGAAAGTAACTAATAACAAAAATGCAAACGTTTGATTCGCCTTAGCGCCTTAACCACCCACAGGAGTATGTTGCTCGAAATAATGCACACACATTGTCAAATGTGTGAAATGTGCAAAATACGATTTAAATTTAAACTTAACACGAGTGAAACAACATGTAACAACTAGTCAACAATAGTATTTCTGCTTTCAAATTGAATTTATCATTTGTTTCATTATCAATAATGCTCTCAACAGACAAAATCTCCAAAGCATCTTATAATGCCCGAGACACAATTACTTTCTATTGTTATCGAGATGCGCCGGAGTCGGAACGGTCACAAATACCTTCAGTTATAATTTTTCTCAAATATCTTTTCCATGTACAGAATTCGATCACCTAAAATATTATAAGTATAGATTATTCAAATACCTAGGAGTAGGGGGTTGAGATCTTGGTGTGAGGCTGCCCTCGATCAAGCTGGAGGTGCTGCCGCGGCTTTGGAGGCTGCTGCGTTTGTTGGTGCTGCAATCTGTTGAATTAATATTTATCCACATCAATAACCATTCTCAAAATTTTACTTATTCATAACCTTCAAGTCCGTTACAGATTAACTGTCAAAGTCGCTAACAATTTAGTGTTAAATGTTCTATTGAATCTAAAGATCTATCGTCGAGATGATTAGAATCTCGTTTAAACACCAAAAGTAACAAAATCTGTCCACTTAAGTTCAGTGATAAATCCACTTACGATTTTTAGGAACGAAATTCTTTTACGCGGCTTATGGTAGATTGAACTGGCAGAAATCGTCACCTAAGGAAAAAGCGTCATGCATCCGCTACAGGCGACCTTTTTCTTTCTTTCTCTCTGACTCTTTCTATTATATACGGTTGTATGTGTGTGTGGTCGTTGGAGTACAGACTTTCTATTACGTAATTTCGTCGTCAGAGCTCTATAAAGCTTGCAATCCGTGAGATATGACCAAAGCTGATAAATATGTCCATTTGTGACAAACATGTTCGATATCGACAGTTATAACTAAGGTAAATTATTTCAACTGTAAATAAATCGTAACAAATTTTGACATATTTGGGGCCAAGATTGAGAAACTCACCCATATGAGACGAGTCAGTGGGGAACATGATGTCCTCCCGCGGCAAGTCGTCGTCGCTCTCGACGTAGTCGTCGAACGGGCGCACCGAGCCGTTGGACAGCGCGCCCACCGTCACCACCGGCCCGCCTGGCATCGGCGATGACGTCACAAACTGCTCGCTCATCGGGTACTGCCCACAAAACAAGCGTATCGTAGGAAATTGGTATCACATAAAATTGTGTTCATAGTCCTTCAGATCTAATTAACAATTTATAGAATCTACTACAGAATGATAAAAAAATATATTCATTATTTATTTACTGCCATTGCTTCTTTTCGGTATAGCTCAGATATAAGTGTTTTACGAAATGGTTATCTAAGCTAACTACAATATATTATCGAAAATCGCATTTTGATCAGATCAACCGTTTCTGAGATTAGCACGTTTAATCAAACAGACTAAACTGAGAAACGGCCAAGAATTCTAATACTCTTTTCTCGGGGAGTAATGGTTTCTACAAAATATTTTCCATGTATACAGCACAATCAATAACAGATATACAATAATGCAATATTTTCGTTATTATCTAATTATTTTCCACCAATCACAACAATAATACTAATGACAAAACTCATGTACTAACCTGTACAGAAGATAGATGCGTGGACAGTCGCAGATGCTGCGGCAACAACGCAGTTCCAGGGTGCGAGCCAGCGTCCTCCAGCTCGTCGGCCCACGGCGGCTGCAGCAGCCGGAGATCAGCTCGCTTCACCTCCACTATCTCCTTGCATAGGATCTCCGAGTCGGACTGGACCTGAATCACAGAATATGATAATTATTAATAATTCCAAGCAATAAAAAGTTGTTCCTATCAAATTGAAATCATTTATGTTTTTATTTTATTATATTTAATTTACATTTGCTTCAATTATACTCTTTAATTATACTCTTAAAAACTATACATGTTTATCTGAGAGCGAGAAGAAACAATGATATATCGGTACAGTTATTAACGTGCGGCTCATTCGCATTGTTATCAACGCGGTGCACTTGGCTCGCTGGCTTCGCTCGTACAGGCTGCTCCACTAGCGAATGATAATTTAGTTTTGGTATCATATAATTTTATTTACGTAAATATATGTAGCCAATTCTATGAAAATACCTAACATCTCGGATATTGATGATACCTATCTAGGTACTGGTACAACCACTTATAATACTTATATATTTTGCTCTGCATTTTACCAAGTAGATTAATTATAAAGAATGGACGCATAGTTAATTTCCAAATAAATGATTTGTTACCTAATTATTTTAATACTATTGATAAGCACTACTGTAGAGTTGCAACAGCATTGAAAGTCGATTATAACTACAATGAATATTAAGGGCCTGTGACTCTATGGTACGAGTCTCCAGAACTACCTACATTATCCATACATATAAATAAAATTGGAATGTCTTTTTGTAATATTAAATATTAAAATAACCGCCTTTTACTAAACGTTTAGGTATACACGGTACATATACCAAAATAACATTTTCTACAATTTTTGTATGTCTGTCTAATCTCTGGAAGGGCTCGACCAATTTTGACGGGGCTTTCACTGGCAGATTAGCTTATGTAATAGGGGTAACTTTTATTTTAGAATTGTATTACATTTATACGCGGAAAAAGTCGCGGGCACAGCTATAGTCTATATAAATAGCAACCAGAGAAAACATTAACAATATCTATGCTTGTAATGGGATCGCATAACACATGTACAATTTAATAGCGTATATTTTTAAACTTACATCGACGCGGATACTATACATTTTAAATATAAACGGGTACTTACGATTTGTTTAGTTATATTAAAAGACTGTCTCGCCCTGACCATGATCTGGGTCGAACTATAGGAATCCAATCATTATCTATAGCTCCTGTAGTCTGGATAGACGGTATCGTGACAAACAATAAACCAATCATGTGATGATATTTTGAGAAAGTTAGATGGGTCATGGTCACGGAATGGCATTTCAATCTCGCCGTGACTGGTAATATCGATATTGAATACATGGACGTTAATATGGTTTTAAAAAAAATTGTCTCACCTTGACACGGATCCTAATAGGCGAGTGATGCACATCAGTCACAATTCCCTCAACGAACACGTTCTGCACACCCTCGCGACTGGAATCAGTAGTCCTCACTACACACGCGAGCCCCTTCTTAACATGGCTGACCTGCGGGCTCGCATCGCTTATTACGTGAAACTTGTTCACACCGAACACATCACTATACTCTATCGGGTCGTTCTCCTGCCCGTCCAGTTCCACTATCACCTTGCATCCGTCCGCCTGACGGATGACACCGGGGATGTATATACCCCGTTGCTTCGCTAGTATCCGGTGGTCCCGCCACTCGGATAAATCGATATTCGGGTAATGTAGAGCGAATGGCTTCAAGTCGTGAGGAGACGCTCGGTGGACGATCGGCGAGGGTTGAAGCACCGGCGTCGGGTAACTCGGCTGCTGGTAATCTACCGGCGGAGGCGCGGAAACTGCGATGTTAATACAATTCCTATCTGCGATATTGTTGACGCAATTCCTTTCGATCTCCTCCAGGTCCGGGATAAACTTCCGTTTCTTTGGTAGGTTTCTGACGGGCGCCTGCGTCGGCGGCGTCTGCGCCGGCGCGTGGCCGTTGCTGCTACTGGCGTTTCCGGGGTTCGTCGGATTCGCCATCGTAATGTTTGGGGTAGGATTGGTCGTTGATTGGGACAAACTAACAGTTCCAACGCTGCTGATTACTGAAGCGGGGATCTAGAATAAAAAAAACACATTATTAATACAACCTGAACGGAAATTTCCTATTTATACCTTCATGTTATCATCAGCATACCTAACTGTTTAGTTTACTAGCAATTATGTTTATTTTAGTTAAAAAATAAATAGTTAACCATATTTTTTTCACAGACCAAATTGATAATTTCAGACCCAGTCAGCAATATGCAAGCTGCACAGCATGAAATATTTTAGTTTCGTAGAATGCTTCTACTAATTTCTTAATATACAATATAACTGTTACAAGTATCCAGGTCAACCTTTTTTTTTTCAAGGGGGAAACCTACAAAAAGGAAAACTACCCTACGCCGTGGGAGCGAAGCAGCATTATGTGGGATTTCTACCGCAATAAAACCCCCCGGGATCTCCAAAGGAACGAAACCGGAGCTTGGCTCTGCCCGCAAGGGACTAGGTGCCCCAACGCACTACTTTGTTGTTTTCGATCCTTCTCGGGGATCCAGGTCGACCTACATCGTCTTAACATTACCGTTAAGCGTTACCTCAAACCTGCTCTCATAATTTAACAAAGTTAAATGTCATTTGCAACAAAATGCCTTTACTCATCTCTCGTTCATATCTTACAAAACAATCATTTAGTCACAGTGAAGATAAGAAACCTAGAGATACAACTATAATATTTTTGTACGTAGATATTTTTTATTTATAGAGAGTAAAAAAAAAAAGAAAAACAGCTCTCAAATCGCAAATTGGCGACCACAAACACACAGACAAGCCTATAACAGGCAAAAATTATAAAGTTCATTGCTATGGCAACTGTCAATATCTTTTGCAAATATGTTTTTTTTTAAATATTATTTAAAGAAAATACCTCGTGTCATAGTTTGTCTCAAATATCTTTGTACAGAAATCGATAAGCTACAATTTCAATATGAGTACGTGTTTTATAAAGTTGGCTACATCTGTGCAATTAATAAATGCGTTAAGGTATATTTCGTAGTATCATAGTAGAAATCATGTATTTCGTCGAACAAACATCGTTAGTGTTCATCAAGTGTCAGCGGTGTTATACTACCATGACAACGCCCTTGACCACTATCCAAACAAGTGGGGCGAAATATCAGCATAGAACACGCTTAGCAGTGTACGCTAGGAAAATCATTCAAAACTTTATATAAAACTAATATTCTACGTCTTATATCCTAGTCTATAGACCCTGACTGGGGAGCAAGGGATGGGATTCCGGGTACGACTCTCGCAGTCAGGGAAAATTTGTGACAGATGAATGCTTATTCTTGATTGGATTCCTAGTGAGACGGTATGACTTGATAATAAAAATGATAATGATAATAAAAACTTGCACAGTTTTATTATATATATTTATATTAAAAAAGCGATCGTCCCTACTTCAACATAAGAAAATTGTGTCCACTTTAAGACACCGGAAACCTTACTCACTCCTAATGCACATTTACATCAATAGTTTGCAAATGAAGAGACAGGCCACCTGCACCTAATATTACCGGTCACCACCTCACATAGATATTTAGAATACTAGAAATTGGACTGGTTTTACGACAGTTAACTATGAAGATTATCTCTTACGTGACTGCAACACGCAGCAAGCGATATAAAGGTCAGCGATGCAGTGACATATGTAGGTATCTTTCTGAAAATTACACATGCGTTTAGGACTCTAAACTCAAGCCTTCCCGTTCCAAAGACCAATGTTCATATCAGTAGGCTGCCACTGCTTATGAGTTCTCAACTATCGGTTATGATTGCTCATGCCGATGCAGTACGATACCTGGTCGTCGATGTCTGGGTAGAGTGCGTGCGAGTGGGAATGGTAGTGGGGGCGCGCGGGGGGCTGCGGCTGCGAGGCGCCGCCCGCGTGAGCGCGCTGCATCACCGCCTCCCGCTACCACGGATCACTCATTGCGCGCGAACGCCTGGGGACAACACATACACATCAGATTGTTATGTAAATATGGCGTCACAAGCAGATTTAGGGAGGAGCTAAGGGGATAAGGTAAAGCGAAAGGTCGCGCGAACAATATGAGGTCAATCCCACTCTAAAACGCCTAATCTGCATGCCGTTATTTTTGACTCACTTGGACAGCGGTGATTATACCTACCCTTGACCCGTCTATTACTACAAACAAAAATACTAACAATATCTTAAATACCAATTACTTTCTAGTTTAAAGGTGCTAAAACTAGTAGCTCACGGGTAACTGTCAAAATTGTAACAAAAACAAAATAAGGACCTAATCTGCAGATCATGAATCTTTATCATAGTTATGCTAAGTTATGGCAAATGTGATGTTCTTGATCACACATAATAATAAGGAGGAGACATGAGAGAGACAAACGAACCATTTATTACAAAAACAAAACAAAAAATTTAATCACACAATAACTTCAATGTATTTACCTAAAAATAACGATCCAGACAGTCGTGAATTCACAAATCACGAAAAATGTGAAAATTTTACAACGGCACTGATTGCTTGCACGCGATAAATAATAGTCGGAAAATAAATGACTTCTGAAGTACGATGCCAATTTTTCCTTCAATCGTGGCATTGAGATGAAACACACTTACACGAAAACTCAGATTAAAGTTTGTTCATTAAATTTATGACGGGTTAACATAACGAAACGTAGAAAATAATTGGGTACACTAGGAAACGTATGCGGACTGTTTTCCCTACTTTAAAGTTAAAACTGTGAATTCCTCTAAGTAATGAGTCATTATGACTGCTATAATATTTAATTTATAGTTAATTTAAATACGTTTAATGTTTTCCCGCACGCTATTGTACTGTGCATGGACTTAAAAGAACATGAAATCTCATTATTTTTGGAATAAATTCCAGTAAAGGAATATTCAGCATCTGATCTATACCAATACAGGAAGTCATTAGTGCATTCATAATTAAACAAAACTATTACAACATACAAACGTGAATATACAAAAATACGCAACAAAAGAACCTCCTATATATGTATATAAAGTCGATGCGAGCATTTCAATATTTATTTGACGATATAATTATTGGCGATGTTACCGCTAAATATATTATGAAAAAATCATAACGATTTTGTATAGAGTACACAAATAAAATACAGAGGTACAAACAGAGTTCAGTAAACGTGTAGTGACTCATCCACGTGCCTATGCACAACCATCTTGGATTCCAATAGACCGGGGAGAGCCTTATTTCTAAAGGAATACCTACGATTTTACGAAACCGGTTTTGAAGCAGGAGACTTCTATTATTATGATGACTCGTTTTGTAGTCACATCGACAATGCGCTCACAGATTGAGCGCGTAAGATCGTATTTTAACTTTGATTCGATAACTATCCCACTTCTAAATTCGGATCTTTTCAGAAAGACCTTTATTGATCTTGCAACGTTTGTGCAGAATACATTAATCTATAATTTTTCAATGTACTCAAAATTCAATAACCATTTTCTTCACCGGAGACATAGGTACTACTATTATTAGAGTGGGTAGCTATTTATTATTCCAAGCAGCTATTTAAGCTATTTAAGGTAGGAACAGTGATAAACAAAGTGTGACAGTTTTCCGTAATGCTCTTAAATCTAAAATCTACCAAATCCAACTTGACTATGAATAAAAAGTAAACTAAACTTCTAAACATGAAAGCATAGCAGGACTTTGATATTTAACAAAACCTTGCAACATAAGATCCTCCTCTTATGGGGCAAAAAAAACCAACTTGACTTCATGGGCGTAATTTCAATCATGCCTAGTGGAAGACCTGAGAATCAATATGGGAGAAAACACAAAAACGCACAGAAGACTGTCATTCATTTTGGTTACTTTCGCCACTAGACGTAACTAGAATCGGCTGATCGCCTCGTTCAATCAACGTCCTCGCTAGTAACATCTAGAAAAACAATATATATACCTATATTCATCTGTAACTGATCGCTGTCAGTACGTGAAAGATATTTAGCAGAAATCATTATGGGTTTAAAAGTAATACATACATATTATGTGTATGTATATATTAAATCTGTTCACAAATAAGAATATAATTCATATTTTAGAATTCGTCTACTGGTCCTATATATCAGCAAAGTTGGGCAGTTGCTAGTCAAACCTTCGAATATATGCGTATGAGTCTTAACGTCGTAACTTAGTAACAACATGTTAGGACAAAAACACTGCAAATAATTTTAAAACATATTGAATGGTTTTTAATGTCGGCACTGTCATATTTACGCGAGCCAATATCATAATCGTGGCATGATCCTTTAGTAATACGAAGGCCAGTGCGGCGAGAATGCTCATTCATAAACTACTGTACCAACTCTCAATTGTAACATTGTATTGCAACAGATACTTAATGACTCATACACATCGGTCTAAACGGTTGAAGGCTTCCAAATGTAACAAGATATAATCATAATTATTGTCAACAAATGGCAAATATTCAATCAAACCCTAAATAAGGCTCAACAAAAAAAGTTAACAATTATCGAAGCAACAGAATAATATTGGAATGGCGTGAAATGCTAAGTCGGAGGTTGTGGGTTCGACAAACAAAACAAACTTTTCTGTAATGAACAGAACAAACTTTCCTACGATGAACAGGAACTTTTGTTCTGTGTGTCTGTCTGAGTGTAAAAATATATATAAATGGATTTAAAATTAAATATAGTGTATGTATATTTATCAGTTGTCTGATCCCGTAATCCAAATACGATTTTTTGACTCTAAGTTTGAATTTCAAAATTAAAAAGCGAATAAAATACCCACCAGTTAGCCAGTTATCCCACATCACGTCTCCGAGTCTATCGCGTGCACGATGCACTCAGTGCACTTGTTAGTTCAAAACACCTCTCCGCGAGTTCACAGGTGCATAAATCGATAATCACTCTCAAGCAGAGCCTACATGGAACGCCCCTCGGTTTTTTTAATTCATATAGCATATAAAGTAATGTTGATATTTTTCTTATTCCTGCACTCATGGTCGTTAATGGTTGCTTAAATCGCATCCTTAGTAAATAATCTACAAACAAATTATGTAAAGAACGTAATTTTTGTTTATTTAAGACGATAATATACGTGTCACATAGTAGACTAATTTAACTGACGCACTCATACTCGTCGTTAATGGTTAATTAAATCTTCGGTTACAGAATCTCTATCCAAATTATATACCATGAGTCTGGAGTATTCACCGTGCTGCTCCAATGCGGATCAGTGCAAGCGACCGACCCAAATTTTGAATGTTTTTAAGCCGCGAAATCCTCCGACACAACAACCATTCCATAGTCAAATTCCACGTCCATTGATTCAGTTAACCAATACTTAATTCTTCAATTAACAAACCTACCAATATAATAATAATAATACGAGATTATGTCATCCAATCAGAACCAGTCCCATGGCTATAACAAAAAGAGGAAAACCGCTGATGAGTAATATGAAGTATGTAATTAATATGCGTTTTATACAGACAATGAAACAATGTTATCGAGGCTGAGATTCAAGTACGTAGATACTCGAAAATATACAAATTAACTACCTAATAATTTATACACACATGATTTTTTACGCGACTTCGTCTGTAAAAATATTATGCATATCGCATCAGAATATGCAGATAGATCAATTAGGATCATTCATTTTCCTATATAAATCAATTTTGTATCTGTACCCTAACAGTGCTAACAAGGCCCTATTCATTTAGCTTTCATCAGTTCTCCCCCTCTCTCTTCTGCTCTCTGTCATCCCTCTATCAGCTAAATGGTTGGTTCTGGTAACCTAAAAAAATACTACTTTGAAGCATATGTAACGAATTTAAAAGGAATACTATCCCGGATGTGTAGGCTCAACTGGTCAGAGTATTACTAGACAACTATGGAACTCTACTGTGCGTGTTGTATATAACTATACGTTGCGCGTTGTACGGAACTATACGTTGCACATTGTACGGAACTCTTCATTGCGCGTTGTACGGAACTCTACGTTGCACGTTGTACGGAAACCTGCAATGCGCGTTGGACGGAACTTTACGTTGCGCGTTGTACGGAACTCTACGTTGAGCGTTGTACGGAACTATGCGTTGCACATTGTACGGAACTCTTCATTGCGCGTTGTACTGAACTCTACGTTGCACGTTGTACGGAAACCTGCAATGCGCGTTGGACGGAACTTTACGTTGCGCGTTGGACGGAACTTTACGTTGCGCGTTGTACGGAACTCTACGTTGAGCGTTTACATACTTAAGTAAACTTACCTAAACCTGTGACAGTAATAATTTTCTTAAATGTAGATGGGTACTCACAATTTGCTTATTGTTATACCAACCGCAATTCTTTGCCTGGCTATGACATGGGTCTAAATATCGGTAAAACTATTAACAAATAGTAAGTCCCCGTTTACATCTAAAATATTTAGTATCCGCGATGGTATAAGTTTAATAACATTGTTATAATCTTGGTTTTCCATAACGAATGCACATCGTAACGACGCCATCTTCAGGGTTTTGTCACGGGTACAGTAACAGCTTTATTGATTAGAGGCTAAAGCTTATTCTTTATGCACTCGAAGGTCGCGCCACCGTTTTGCTTTTACAAGGATACGCGACATTTAGCAAGAATAACTTTGATAACGATTTATGAATGTAGTTAGCTCTCTCTAAGGAAATATTTTTTAGTAATTAAACATCGCAAAACTTAATTTGATTTTTACACGTTTTACAAGATTATCGGGTATCGCATGCAACTAGTCATTGTATCATTACAACCCATAACTGTCCCTCTAGTGGGCTCGGGTCTCGGACGTGAGGGGTACAGGCCATAGTCCACAACGGTGACCAAGTGGGGATTGGTAGACTTCGCACATCTTTGAGGACTTCATGAGAACTCTCGGGAGTGCAGGTTTTCTCACGATGTTTTCCTTCACCGTGATAATTAACTTCTGATACGCACATAACTTTGAAAATTGGAAGTGCGCGCAGCATGATTTGGTTATTGTATATATTTAAAAAAATAATTAAGTTTTGAGTCAGAAAAAAGAAAGAAAGAAAAAGTATTCATTAGGCTTAAATAAAGGTATAAATACAAAGGTATAAAATACATTGAAAATTAAACATAATATATACAATTTATAATACTTTCCTAACAATACACAACATACAGATTAAATAAAAAGAGAAAAAGTAAATACAAATAACTTTAGACAAGAATTAAAAAGCGAAAGAATTTAAGATAATTAAAACTTAGTCACTTTCCTTCAAATTCTCTTTTAGTTTCCCGTTGTGGTGTCTGGATGACACTAGTGTCATTTACTGTCCCTCGTTGCTTAAGCAGAGTATTGCTTCCATTCTTTTGTTGTTCAATGCTTTTTGAAGCCGGTCTATCACATCCTCCTTGACCGGCAATGCGTAATAAAACGCTCGGTTTTCCGGGATTAAAACACGAAAGGTTTCATGAGCCCCAGATTTCCATACCAGCACCGCCAATAACACCGAACATAACTAGGTATACCAACCTAAATAACCGAGCTACTCTAACTACGGGTCTTTAAAAATGAAGATTTTTTGTAGAATAATGCTTTAGTAAGAAAATTTGCATACATAAATAACTTGATACTGCTGTCTATTTAAATCTCTGTAGGGAATTTGCAGACGGCAAAGAGAATGAAGGATTTTCTACGCTGAAAGCAATCTCATTTCAAAGGCTTACTAGTAGGAATGCTCCGAAACTACTAAGGAATCATCTCTAAAGATTAAGGCTTCATAAATCATGGAGTCTCTTGCGAAGGGCTTAGCGCGATAATTTTATTAGGGAGCGAAAATGTCAGTTGCGTATATCGATGTTAAATGTTAAAAACGAAATTGTCAATTACGATGGTTTTGATTAATATTTAGTAGCATAAACGTACTTCAACAGGCTTCACTCGAACTAGCCCAACACAGAGCTTGGGTACGTGGAGCACACTCGACCACGCAGCTCCAGTGCGGATTGATACAGGAGTTACTGGCCAACCCAAGTGTCGGAAGTTGTTATGCCGTACACCTCTGAAACGTGTTACGATTGCTATCGAACGATATTAACTGGACGCAACGGCTGTACGTGCATTTAGAACTAAGAAAGCACTCAAAAATGTTTGACAATTTTTTTAACAAAAGAATAGTGAATATGTCTCTCGCACTGTTCCGATATTGACAGAGTGAGTGGGTCATTGTCGGAGTGGGGCCAACGACTTTTTTCTTGTTTGTAAATTGTTAAGACCCATTCGTATTACAGTTCATAATCTTTCTGTTCATTATCTGTCCCACTACTGGGCTCGGGTCTCTACTCACAATATGAGGGGTACAGGCCATTGTCCACCACGCTGGACAAGTGCGGATTGGTAGACTTCACATACCTTTGAGGACTTTTATGAGAACTCTCGAGATTGCAGGTTCCCTCATGATGTTTTCCTTCACCGCAGCGTGTTGGAGTACCCACTAGGCTTCCTCAGTTATGAGGAAGTATTCGGCTAAACAGTGTCCTTGATGGTCGTCGGCTTTTTTTCTTCCGGCCCACACTTACACAGTTATAAGCTTGTGTCGATGTATGAAGCCGATGCCAGTTTGGTTTTGTCTATCGAGACATTAAACGGTATTCATAGAATTGTTTTCTAATGTTTTATTTAAAAAAAAAGCTAATAATTTTAGAACTCGGTTGGGGACTTGGAATTGTTAACTTTTTGACTTGCGTTAAGTGAGCTATTGGTTCCTAAGACGAATTTAATGGTAGTAAACATTCATATCTTTCAAGGTCACCGATGAGTTGATACGTAGCATGCCAAGAAAAAAGCTTCTTTGATTTAGCTGTTCAATGAATCAGACTGGTATTTAATTATTTCATAGGTATAAAAGTATGTTTGGGGGAAGAAAATTCCGTATTCTGTATGAACAAAGAAGGAATGCGGAAGGCGTAGCTTTTATGAGAAGAAAATTTTGGTAAAGCGATTTAAGGTAAGTTCCGAGGGGCGAAGTATAATAGACAAGCAGAAAAGTCTTATGCGGTTTTTCACAGCGGTAGAGGTGTGGACTGTTTTCTGATCGAGTAACAGAACTAAAACAGATTTCCTTTTTGTTTTTATTTATTTTTATTTATTTAAACTTTATTGAACCTTACACAAATGTAACATCAAAAGGCGGACTTAATGCTAAAAGCATTCTCTG
>DWKC01000242.1:0-14259 GCA_018249195.1 Racta chiria
AAGTTTATAATTTTACATGTAGAAAAATTAAGACAATCCGTCAATTCGATACATTCGATACAGGAGGCAAATTCATAAAGATAGGCATTCATTATGATCAGATGTGTGTAGACGACAACATAATGTTGGGCTAGTTTGATCTTGAATGCCTTGAATGAGTGTACACTATTGATATTACGTGGTGACGTATTATAAAATTGTAGACTCTCAAAATTAATAGATTTTTACCATAGTTTGTTCGTGTTTTAGGAAGAACAAGAAGACTTTGCCTGAAACTAACTGAATATCATCACCATTTATATCATCTAAATATCTTACTTTGCTAATTGGAAATAACGCTAGGTTGATTTTTTTTTCAAAGAATTTAATGTTAACATTAACTTTGATGGTCTTAAAATAAAAAAAAATCACATAACATCACTTCCTTTTGCGGCCGGCAATGCGGTAGTGATACTCCACCTTGGTGTTGCTAATGTCTATGGGCAGCCGTGGTCACTTAACATCAGATGACAGTATTAATAAATATTTTAGCCCTGTATATATATGACTCCAAAGCAAGCGTTACCTTGTACTATGGTGATCAAAAAACTGATAAACGTACTGTTAGACGTAATATTGCATAGAGAAATGACAGTACAACACTATGGACGAGTCCCGTCCCTACGGAGAATTTGACCGTTGTCGTACCGGACCGCGTTTTTCAACTTTTTCTAACAAAAAGTTGTATTAATTTGTGTACATGAATGAAGTGTTCATATTATGTTTCTATGAGTACATATATACTTGTATATATTTTACGTACATACTTAAATAGAATTTTACACACAGAACAAACAAAGATGTGCCCTAGGAAATCGAAGCTATGACCTCCGGCGTAGCAGTCAGGTTTACTAACCACTAGGCCAACAGACAACAACAATTCAGGCTAGACATCTAATTAATCAATATATTTAATGGTTGGATATTATTACTATTATTATTTATATCATACTAGCTATGCCCGCGACTTCGTCCGAGTTTGAATTTAATCTTTATATATTACTTGTGTGTGTGTCACTGATTCATTGGAATGACAGTGGCGCCAACTGTCGAAAATTGGTCGTACCAACTCAGAAATCTTCGTGGGCACAACTACTTTGCTAAAGATCATCAAATGCATACTTTATAAAGGACATACAGACAAACATCCATTTTTATATATATGTATATTTTTTATTATATTATTATTAGCCATTACATTATTTATATAAATAATATTACTATGTACTTAAAACGTTCATTTTAGTGTGTAACGTCTATTCCTTCTGTATTCTCTGGTAACGGCAGTGCAGGTACTAGCGAAGCTCTTCACATCTTTTCATGTCGCCTGTGAATGTTACTCGCAATAGATCGGCTTTACCTTATGGCTTCTCTGGACACGTTCCAAATTGTGAAATCTGTCACCTGTCATAGTTACAAACTAGCTGTGCCCACGACTTCGTTTGCGTTTGAATTTAGTTTAGTTTTAACTTATCATGTATTAATTATTTTATATAATTTATTATTTTTACACTTTATTATTATTTCAACAAATATCTATTATATTTTAAACCATTTTTTAAATCTTTAGTGTGGCAAGTGTCGGATGTATAGATTTGATGATGGTGTTTTGTTGTTGATGATTTGTTTATGCACATCATTAAGGATTTTGCTTTTTCTCGTCGTTCGTTTGTAATTAAAATTGCATGTAAAATATCATTAAGGTTTCAATTGTATTTAAGTATTCCATGTAAATTTATAAGCCTACAATAAATAAACTCCTATAATTAAATTCTTAAATGTAAGCGTTCCTGTACTTTTTTAAGCTGTAACTTTGTGATCTATAATTTAAATTTTCTGTAATAGAGTGTACTGTTTTCTTATCTGTAATATTCTCATAATATTCCTAGCAAATTGTTGCATGGAAGAGGTCGCTGTATTAGTGATAATGTCGCCGATTATACCTTAGTTTCTTAATTTGAAAAATTAGTGATTTTATTTTTGTGTACAATAAAGACAATTTATTGTCATGGAAATTATTTATTAATTATTTTATTACGTAAATTGGTGTCAAGTAAAAGGAAATTTAACATTTTTGTGTAAATATTACCCAAATATTACTTATAACATAACATTTTTGTGTAAATATTACCCAAATATGACTCAAAATTGCTAATATTTGATGATGATGATATGAGATTCAATTTTGCGTATTCTGCGTTTAGTTTCAATAAACCCTACAAGATACCTTTCACATTACAAAACATCTATTCTATTTTCCTTCCATGTTACCTAATGAGACGCGCGCTAGGAAACTGGCAGCACCGCACTAAATTATTCATTTACGTACTCTCTAATGGGAATATTGGATCGCTGCGTCGCTACACTACAAGCGCTGTCTACCGCTTGATACTTACAAATCCTACATTACACTTTACAGGTTCCACGGAAACCCATTCTATGTTTAAAGTAAATTACTTATACGTTTAAATTGCGATACGCTTGTTCTTAGTCGGTTTACGGGTGCTACGTTATGTATCTCTAGTTGATATTACAAAAGAACTTTCCGTACAAACAAACATTTTGTTTGGAGATATTCGGACTTTTTAATAATATAATTTAAACGTAATAAACCTGTAACTGATCGCGGTGTGTACATAAAAGATATTCCTGTCATATATCTAGCAAGTGTCTTAAGCCGCAAAGTCATATCTCGCAAGTGTCGTAAGTTACAAATGTCATATCCCGTAGGTGTCGTAAGCTGCAAGTGTCGTTACACTCAAAGGTCATATCCCGAAAGCGTCATATTCCACATGTGTTTTATCCCACACACGTGTCATATCCCGCGACTCGTATCCGGGCAAACGTTATAACGTGTCGCAAGCCGCAAGGGTCGAATGCCGCACCGGCCGGGAGTTTATCATACGACGGCCGATAACATCTCGACAGCGGACGGTGGACGGTCGCCGGTCGGCCGGTAGACGCTTTGTGCCGGACACTAAATGAGGTGTAGCCGGTCAGGCCGATCCGAGACCGCTGATAATTATATCGATTTACAATTTTAAATTGGAGTACGGAAAGTTATTGTCTAACAAGGCCCCGTTGAGGTACGAGTGGATGATTAGGGGTTATTGTGAATTGTTTTACGTTATGTGAATAGAGTGTATACAATAGGATGAAAAAAGGTGAATGAAATAAATAAATTAAACATAGCCCACATTGTGTATTAGAAGTCTGTTAGTATGTATCTACATGGTTCATATACTGATTGTGTAATGTCTTTAAACAAATTATGGTAGTGACCGTGCTGCTTCCAGGGTTCGATTCCCAGCCGAAGCAAGTATTAAACATATATTTGTTCTTTGGGGTTATTTGAAATGTGTATTTGCGTTGTCGTTGTGAAGCGTTTATTATATACTTACTAGTTGACCCGGCAAAACGTCAGAGCAACAACTCTGCAATTTTCTCAACATAGCCACGTCAGGTTTATGCAATCTTCAAATTTAAGCTATCTTTAGTAAATACTCGACACATTAAAAAGCTTTTCCTATGAAAGCTTTTTCAATCTCTCCAATAGTTTCGCTGATCCCTTAGTGTTCCACATTAGGTTCTCCACATTTATTGTCTTCAAATATAATGCTATATGGAATAGCTATTCTGTTATTCGAGGCTTATAGTAATCATAAAAACCAAATATCATTAAAATCGGTCCAGCCGTCGAGTTATTAAAAGTGTTAGTAACATAATTTTCTACTTCTTATTTCTATTTTCTTTTCTTGTCTTCGATATAAATATAGATTCTTAGTTAATGTATAGTGAATTATTCATTGGACCAGTGACGTTGGATTGAGTTGTTGGATAATTATTAACTGTCCCATTATTGGCCTTGTACAATGGTGGAATAATACGATTAGACATTTAACCTTTATGGAACGGGGTGGGGCTTTGAGGCTGTAGATGCCTTTTACATCGGCATTAAAATTAAATTTATTACAGTATAGTTTCATTTTACCTTGGATGTGGTAATTAAAAATTAGTGTTATGTTTTTTTACAGTTTCGTACTCAAAAGCTAACATAGTATTTATTTAACGCTTTATTGCTTGCATAATTATGAAAAACACAAAATATCCAGTGACAGTGTATGATAGGGTCTCGGTGGTAATGAGTGTTTCGTAGTCAATGTGTGTCAATCGTGTTGTGGTTGCTTTTAATTGTAAGAGCAGTTACATACTTCAATTATATATATCCAATCCTATCGTACATAATAATAAATCTGTAAGTGATCGCTGACTGTACATGGAAGATATACTGTAGATTTTATTACTAGGGGTTTGTAGTAAGGAATATAACCCAAAACCACTATTTTTCATTTTTTGTCCGTTTCTCTGTTTGTCTGTTACTTTGTTCGCGCTAATCTCAGATGTATGTTTTCACTGATGTATGGCTAAGCTTGGATTGATACTTATTTTTTATTGTGTACCCCATATAAATTTAAAGAATTCCGTCTATACCAATTTCGCGCGAAATGAGTCGCGGGCACAGCTAGTAAATATATAAAAAAAAATGGCATTCGTAATGGCCAACAAAACCAATTATATATGTATTACATGGCTCGGTAGCTGAGTCGTGGTGGACCTCGAATTATATTGAAAACAGCAAATAAATCAAATAAATAAGCATTTTGTAATCAAGCAAAAAATATTTCGCGGTCCTGTAATGTTACTGGTAGCGACCCAGCCTACGAAGTAAGCGGGTGTGGTTCTCGGCCAGGGCAGATACTTACGTGACAGAAAAATGTTTTTTCACGGGTCTAATTCAATAGTGTGTTGTGTGTGGTCCATGCTAAACGCAGCACCAGGAATTCTAGTTCGGGGAATGTATTTATATTTATTCTTTAAAAAAATTTGGCCGCTAAACTGATTTATTCGAACAAGCCAATCTATCCACTAACACTGCATCTGTAAAATTTACTCACATCTCACAATCATAATTATTTTTTTAAATTTCGAACTATAACAGAGCGAATGAATAATGATACGTATTAGTTAGGAGCACGACGATCATGATCGTTTCCTGTCCGAGCGGTAGACATCCGGCCACTAAACGGATGGATACCAAATGGCCAACCGAACCAACTATCATTGGCTGTAATATGTTTCGTTACACGTCTATGACATACACTTTTGTATAATGCTACTTGGAATATTGGTTTATAGACGTTAGTGCAACGCAAGAACGAAAAAACGGATGCTTTTAATTTATTCACATATTCTATAGAGTCTCGTATGCATTATATATATATGTTTATGTTATAATCAATATGTATATTTAATGAAGGTAAATTTCTGAAAACTCTTTTATTTTTAAAAAAAATGAATAGTGTTAGTGCAACGCATGAACTGACTGAGAAAATTGCCGTAGGCGTTGATTTATTTTTAAAAACTATACTATTTTATTTACATAAGAGTATCTTTTGTATAAAATATCAAAAGAAATGAATAAGAACAGTTTTTCTCGGTTGGTTCCGTCAGTTCATGAATTGCGTTAGCGTCAGTTGGTGGTCACGTGTGTGTCATTTGCAGTAAATTATTTATGACTACAGCTAGGCGCAGATCAGAATGATCTTATTTTACAAGTATAGACTGTAACCGATTTTAGCTTGTACATGTAGTCTTTACAAAACATTACGTTAAGTATTACCGTACCCCCTTTATTACTCAATTTCTGAAGATATAACACGACCCAAAACCGACACACAAACAATTACATATTTCGAAGTACAGAAAATATTTTTACCTATACAAAACCAGACAATTATAACAGGAAATGTTAATAATAGAGGCGACTAGTACCAGGAAAGCCTGTCCGCCGTAAAGCGGTATATCGCGTTGGATTAAACCGAAGCTATGCTGCCTCATCGCATCTTAGATCTCTCTTTAATTATATTGTTATGTCGATCGGCGGAGGTCGTGAGGTTATACCAAATAGATTATCTGTAGACGATATTGTGCTGCCGCTTTGTGAATAGCCCCTTTCATATCTCTGGCTATATCGAATTCTTTTTCGGAACCGCCCGCGGTCATTACAACCGAGAGCCGAGTGATTGCCTGTTTGTAATTTGTTGCGTTGTTCAAATTATTTTTTCGGATTACATTGTTGTCTCGGCCCGCTCGTTCCGATTTGTTTAAGTAAGTTGTTTCGTCATATTTGTTTTGTGTCACGATTGGTTATAATACTGACGCTACTTCGGGTTCCGGGGCGTATGGACGTAGGGTTAATAATTGCGCAGTAGGACTTAGTGAGCAATACTTAAGCGCTACAAAACAGTTGGCTAACTTATTCGTTTCTCTTTTATGAATATCTGTTTACAAAGTTGGAGGAAGCAAGCAAGGTTCAGATGATAGGGTAAATATAAACATCTATAAAATACCAGACGAAGACCAGTAGATAGGTAGGTGCTATATTTGTTTAAGATGCAGATTTGAATTTTGACGGAAATGATCGTGTTTTCCATAATCAACGGATCATTATTAAAATTAACGTTAGCACTTAATGATTTAACACATGTATCAATAAAGCAGACGGAATTTTATTAACATAACAAGGTACACTGAATCATTTGTCTTGCTTTATTTGTACACTTAAATTGCTACTGCAACCGCATTAAAAACGCGTCAGCGTTGAGATTAATAACGCCTATTATGTCAGCTATCAAACTAATATGTGGCAGGTAAGGCCGAAGCTTCGTAATTATTACAATAACACATGGTATGTCAAAACAATGAACAAAAGATACACGAAAACGCGTTGTAACCGTTTGCATTACCACATCCACAGAGCTTGCGGTCGCAGCACCTGTCGCGGGAACACACGCCAAATGACACGCACGTACAATGCACAGATAATATATACCAGTGGTTCCCAAATATTACTAATTATTAAGCACTGGCTCGGTGTTTTGTGTCTTTTGTTATTTTTATCATTAAGTAAGTTAGCGCGAGATTGCGATCCCACCTGATGGTAAGTGGCGATGTGGTCTTAGATGGTAAAGCGTAAGAAGTAAGTGGTTAGTAACAAGTTATTTAACTTTTTGTGTGTGTCATGACGTACCTTAATGTATAACTGCGATTTTTATAACCTAGTACATAAAAGGAACAGTTAAAACTGTTTTATATAATGTGATCTTTAGCTACCGAATGAAGTTATTATAATGTACAAAAACACTGTAGAGTTAGGTAAAAATGTTTGTATCTAAATAAAAATATGTTTTTATGATCATCATCATCATATATATTTAAACAGAAAGGTGAGATATACGATAATAAGTGATAGTTAAATAAATAAATAAATTATTAAGTTAGTAGTAGCTATTATTTGTAGTTTCCTGTCATGACTCTGTAACGAAAATATTCTTTTGTTATAATATTATTTAAAAAATATTTCACGACTAAAACCCTGTATTGTTTTCCTAGGCCAGTTATCTTTTCGCGACTCATCATTTCAGAAAAGCTGTTCTACACCGACTGTCCAAGCAAACGCCAATAAATAGCGTATTAAGCTAGATCAGAGGCCGAGATTCGCGTGTACTGATTCCACGTACAATTTATACTGTGAGCGAACACGCTATCCTTCATAAACGTATGATACACCGCAAATACACCGCATATCCTGATGGCTTCGACCCACAATGACCCACTACTGAGCACGGGTCTCTCGTGACTGAGGATGTTAGACCATACTCTATTGAAGAAGTGTCAAAAGTTTTGTAGCGCCTAAAAATCTCCAACTAAACAGCTGCCATTTGACACTCACAAATGGGCAGTTTTACGTGCCCTCCGAAACACAAATTACTCAAGATTTTTTGCAAGTAGCAGCCACCCATTTTCTTTCCGACCGCGTTCGACGTTGCTTCATTTTGCCAGAAATACGAACGACACAAGCCGCAGAGCTTTTACAGAGCATAACCGTTTGAAATATATTAAAACATAGAGCGTATCACGATTGCACAAACGTCCAAAATAGCTTGTACAATCCCTCACATGAAGTGTTGAACGTGCGGTCGCGTGTATGCCTAATTTCGGTACACAAAAACATCGTTAGGTTCATTGAGTGGGTGACGGTTTCGTCAGCCATTTGTTCTGGTCAAAATAGCCGTGATTATGTTATTATTTCGACTTTCAACTTTTGTTCTGACGACATAATTATGATGGGTATGTAAGCGCATTCAATTACCTACGTCTAGTTGCAAGGTGGTTTGTGTTTGCGTTGCGCCAGCCAGTGTGTGATACCTACTAAAGCTTTAAGAGCAGGGTTTTCTGGAGCTCTAACTTAACCGATTTTTTAGAAGAACCGAAACAAAAAGCTGTTTGTTGACACGTTGTGACAGCTTCTCGCCAGTTCTTTATAAGATTCGTCATAGCTGTCATCGAATAATAGAATTGAGAATTATTTTGTGTGATAGTAATTTAATTATCTAGATCTCGAAAATGCGTAATCGAAATAATCAATTTTGTCATATTAAATTAATGATTGATTGTTGCCTGAAGTAGCGTTGGCAAAACTGACTTATAGAGATTGCGTTCTTCGGCTGAGATTGGATAGGGAAATCGACGCCTGAGTTTGCTCGTTTAGGCTGAGATTAGAGTTAATTAATACGAGCCTAGTACAACTTAGAGATTAACTTATAACAAGCCAAAAGAAATATAACTAATTTAATAAACAGTATCTACCATAACATTGAAAAAGTATATCACAATTAAAATATTATTAGCAACTGTCAGCCAACAATATGGTCTTTTCATATCAAAATAATTGAATATTACAAATTCAATTCACAGGCCATCATTTGAATAGAATGAATCCACATTTTGCCCCCTGAGGGATCAATCCTGTGAGATTCTTAACGGAATTTATGTGTAGTCCAGAATGACAAGCGCAAGTTGTAATGCATGCAGAACACCTACTCACATTGGAATGATGGATCGGTCCACCAGCAAGACAGGATAGACTTGGCACATTACATGCTATTTGTTAATACATAAAATATTATACAGACCAATAGAATATGGCAAAACTGTTCGAGAAATACTATAAAAATACAAGAATAGTTTGAATAAAGACAAGAAATTAAAAAGTCTCAAGGTTGTTATATCATGAAATTAAGCTAACGAAAAATCTGGACTACAAAACACCCGCACAGTTGCTACTTTTTGTGGACCAATATTCAAAAGTATCTACTATCAACAAATATAATTTTAATATCAGATGTTGACTGGACACTTCTAGAAATGTTGCCCCACATAAAGGAACAACAGAGTGGAAGTCTTGTGGTGCAGATTTTTTGTTAACTTAAATTATATTTCGTTGCTTTAGATGCTGTGTTTTGTTGTGATCTTTCAAACTATTGCTTAGAAGATTTGTTGCCGTGTACCACTTATTTTCTCTGAAAGATTGAGTAAGATTGTTTACATCACACTTATTATTTTCTCCGCTCTGCACACTAGACTTGAATGTTTCCTTGCTCATCTTAGTTTCTTAGCGGCCCCGTTATTTTCCCGGGCACAGGATGCACTTAAGTTGTTTAAGATATCCTGTTGACGCTGATTAGAGAAAGCAAAAACTTGGCTTAGAGTTACCGTTTGACCCTATGCACACAAATCAAATTTCTCTTGAAGCATAGATTAATAATATTTTTTTTCTTTGAAGTAAATCGACATATATACTAATAAAACTTAATGGAAATGGCGTGTCTACATCGCAGTTTGTGGAGCAACTTTTCCAAATGTGTCCGGGCAACATTTGATAATGAAAAGTTGTTTGTTGTCAGTCGATGTTTTCGAGTTCAATAAGTTTGTCCAACATTTGGTAGTTATATAAATCGTTATATAAATCTATAGTTATCGTTAAATAAATCTAAAGTTTCACCGAAAATTAATAAGTAAACATTGTTATAGGATTTGTTTTGGATTTATTTTAGGGTAACAGGTTGAGATGCTTATTTTTAAAAACACGCAAATTTTGCTAGAGGACATTGTCATAAATTAGTGGAACAGTCAGGTAGGTATTGAATTTAGTATGTATTTTTGGTACACGTATCATCTAAATTACTAACATTATTTAGATACAAAGATGCGGACTTCAGTAAAGTAACAATTGCGTATCTGGGCGCGACATAGCTAGCCCCGCCCTGCTATTAGCAAATTTGCGTAGGTAACGAATAAGATTAAAATCTACAACGATTGAATTTAACATTGAGTTCCTTATATTGAACGTCAGCTAATAATGCTTGTTGAAAGGCTAATTCATCGGTTCGAAGCAATAATTTGCCGATTGTCTATCGATAGTTGTACAATTAGTCGCCAGAGGGCAGAGTCCGGCAGAAGTAGAGACAATGCGACCTCGCGTGTTTCTATTTGACATTTAGCCCGCGACCTTTCGTTTATTTTGGGGTCCGCTCGACTCCTACGACGCATTATTATTCAACGTATTAGGGCCTGCGCACATTAGACCGACTTAACGCCATCTGTTCTCCGACTCGAGCTATAGGAAAATATTGAAATATGATTCTGTAGTGCTCTTAACGTAATAATTCAACTATGATATGTAGTTCTTATTCTGATGCTTAAGTGTTAATTGAATCAAAGTGTGATTGGCGTAGAAGTAGTCTAAGGTCTCACGTGATGCGTTGCGTCTACGCAGGCGCTGCGTCGAATCGATGCGTTACCGCGTCGTCGTAACGCATTGCCACATAAACATTCGCTGCGTACGGCCGTGAAGAAGTTAGTATTCCTTTTACCTCGTCTCGGGCACTGCAAGTCCGTGGAGTGTATATTGCGTTGCCGCTCTAGAACGCTAAGTCGACACAACGCTGTCGCAACGCACCGTGCGGACGCTCAGTACTGTGCGCAGTCCTTTATTCAACGCATTATCTAAAGTTCGAGTTCGAACGGCCCACGGCGCGCCCACACGGACCAGACAAACTAGATCTAGTATTATTTATTCCCGGTCTTATTGTTGCGAGTTTTTTGTGTTGTGTATCGAGTTCTCGGAGTAATCGGTTTGTTTATTGCTCGAGATTTTGTCGGTTACACGTTGGAATGTTTAATGTCTAATGGCCATTTTGTCCTCGTATTAGCGGAGGTAGCGGATTAATGGTCAGACGTTCAGGGTAAAGGTTCGAAGCCAACACGTATTCAAAACCTGATTATGATAAGTATTTATTGGGAGAGTCAAATATGGTCCCCCTTAGGAATGATCCTTTTTCTCGGATGTGACTTTTCAATGTTTTCAAAGTACACGCATACATTAGTCTTGTCTTTCAGGGTTGATGAACACTTTTAGTAGTTTTACGAGCGAAGTGTTTGCCGAGCCGATTTTGAACCGGCCGCCGAGTTTCCGAAGCAAGCGACCGAAAGTCGCGAAGGGCGGCTGTATCCAGGGCCGATGCTTATATTGCTTAGTGCATAAGGTAGAAATCAACTTACCATGAACTGGTTGAGTCGCGGCGGCCGATCTCGGCAGACATGATTAGACGTTTTAATTCGTCTTACTGTATGAAGACATTCTTACTAAAGAGTAAGCTAAGGTGACTCTGAATAAATTTTAGTAATTTCAAAATTTTAATATGACATTAAATCTGTAATATTTTTATTGAATCTACGGGTTTATTTACTCTCTTGTAACATGAAAGCATTAATTAAAATAATACGGTAGATCTAATTAAATACTTTCTCAACAACGATTTTATTATAGAATAATCATAAAATAAACGAGGCACGCTTGCCGGGTGTAAGATGTAATAGGATCTGAATAAAATATGGTCTATTAATATAAACTGTTAGGCCATAGCTGAGGGAAATGATTATTTAATGACACCGTGCTCGTGAGATTTCACGATGATTTTATAACGCAATGTAATCACTTTATATTTAGCCGCCAATAACCGCGATAAATTTCATTTGAAGATTTGTATCGTTGCTTACTCGTCTTTTTGACTTTAAACTATTAGATAGAAACAGCAGGCTCTTTATAATAAAGGAAATGTGAAGAAAAAATCACATTAATCACAAAACAAAATCATATCTTTCTGTCTCGTCCCTCTATCTAGCTACCAGACTCTTGTTTGGTTCCCACCTGATTCCAAACTAAGCATTCGCTTGTACTATGGTGATCAGAGATCTGATAAACACATCATAATATAAGAAATATCTATAGATATTTTTTTACATCCAGGCACAGAACGAATACTCCTGTACATCACAGAAAAAAAATATGTAGTTGGGAATCGAACTCTCAGTCTCTGGGTTAGCAGTCACGTTAACCACTAGACTAACAACCCGGTTATAGCGCAGCCAGGCGGAACCATGCTCGCGAGTTCAATCTTCAATACAGACCTCAAACAGGTTTCCTAATATAAAGCGTATAAAATGACGCAAAATATTGCTCCGGCGTAATTAATTCCATGAATATCTAAGGCTTACAGTGTATATACACTGCATTAATCAGTTAAGAAAATATAGCCAACGGCGATCGAGAACTCCGTTATTATCTTATGCGCTCTCAATCAAGCTTCACAGGGAACCTGGCTACTGCCGTAACTGAAGTGTATTTTTAATGATCTGTAATTAAGTTTGAAAATTAATTAATCAATTATTTTATTAATTAACTAATTTTAAAACTTAATCAATTATTAATTAACTAATTTTGAAACTTAATCAATTATTTTATTAATTAACTAATTTTGAAACTTAATCAATTATTTAATAAATTAATCAATTATTTATTTGTATCAAGTTAGCTTCAAAGCTACTTGTAAATAGATTAATATATGAGAAATAAGCATTGGACTGGAGTTACGATTCATAAAGACCTAAATTTTATAACTCGACAGCATAAGTTATTTTCATTAATTGTTAATTAATGTAATCCGATAATAATTAGAATAGTGATAAAAATTCCTGCAAATGCAATTTAAAAATAATTTATGTAATGTCCAAATATTTACCTGATTAGCCTCTCTCATGCCGCCATATAGTAAAGCACGGAAGTAGTCACTGCTGGCAGCTAGGATGACCTTGTGGGCAGGGATGCGGTATCCCTCCACCACCAGTGTCACATCTGAGTACTCCGAGGACAGACATAGAGACCCTATGTGCTCGGAGAGGTGACCTACATATATTCGATAAGATGATTACCTGTACTTATCAACCTATAATTTCACAATGACCAAACAACAGTATAATTTTATAATGACCTTCATATCCTTTGTTTGAATATGTTCACGGTAATTACTTGACATGGTTATAATCAAGCAAAATTTAATGCACATAAAAGTCTGGTTACAGTTAATAAAAATTGTTTAATATTACATAACAGAAATCCAAAGATTATTCATTATTTTTCATACAGTTATTTCATAGAGTTTAAATCTCCAGATACAAAATTCCTAATACCAATACCTAATTCTAGGTTAGCACTTACTGATATGCTCAATGTCTCCCACCCTGGAGCTAGAGCTGCTGTTCACTGACATATACGTGTGCTGGTTGCTCATGTTGCTGCTTCAACATCACACTGATAGCTGGAATAAATTATAAGTATCGTAATACTGAATATGACATTGCATACATTCGAAAAAAGTAAAATTTATCATCACTTTAACATCCGTTTGAACCTGCTTTACTCCGCAATATCCTTTTGCGTCGTGTAACGAAAGCCAGATTCGGTATATAAGTACAATTAAACCTTCACAAAGTCATTTCACCAAATAACGTGTTCATAATTGCGATTTGCCGAGATGTGAATGTACTATACAAAACAGTTAAGTGTTTACTTTGTAGACACATACTTAGATGGTTCTAAAACATCCATTTCGCGCAACCATGCAATGTCGTAGAGACAAAACTATAATAGTAATACATTTCTTTGACACGAACAACAAAGTATTCGGTTTATTATTTATTTACCGATAACATAGCACGCTTGCTTGCTTTGTTTGGTAAGTTATTATTTAAAACCAACGCTGCGACATTACGTAGTCAAAGAATAATTTAAAATTCAAACAAATTATTCACTTCGAAACAAAGTACTCCACGCTCATACCTTGAATAACGTTAGAACACTTTTAAGAAGCCAGCAGAGGAAAATAACTCCCATAAAAACTTATTTATGAGGTGTTCGACTAATTTGCTAGTGATTATAATTACAAACGAAATCTAATTTATTTATTGCATTGAACAAAT
>DWKC01000243.1:0-14252 GCA_018249195.1 Racta chiria
ACAGACCGCTGCACAGACCGCTGCACAGACCGCTGCACAGACCGCTGCACAGACCGCTGCACAGACCGCTGCACAGACCGCTGCACAGAACACTGCACAGACCGCTGCATAGACCGCTGCTCCGCTGCACTGCTGTAACGGCGGCGCGTCTCGCCAGCCACTGTAAATAGCCGGCTTGTTTATTGACTATGACACACGATTCTATTAATATCGATCGATAAAACGCAATTTCTGGGTCAAAGCGAATCGATTCGATCTACTTCATTACTATTGCGGATGCTTAATTAGTATTCCGTAGGAGAAATCATACGCGTAGCTGTGGTCGCCGCGTCGGCTGCGCGGCCGTCACCGACAACTCCAGTCAGATATATCGATCGTACAACATAACAAGTAAAAGGTGTCATGGCACACCAGGTTGGAACGAAGTGCCTTCGGATACATATATACAGGGTTACAGGAAAAGTCGTGCTAGATCCGTTAAGGGGTGACTGACTGAGGGCTGACTTATTTCACTATGAAAGGTTACTTGGTGTTAGTAAGAATAATCCTCGCTGGTGAATGAATATGTTGCACACAATATACTTATAAATAAATCTATCAAAAGGAATATACTTTAAGCATAGGGCATCTACTGGAATCTTTATAAGTGAATTAATATGTGCAAGACAATGAACAGAACCCACCTCAGTCTCCACTGAAAGAGCTGTCGATTTTTTGGCATTGATTTATGAGGTCTAAGGTCCATAAAACATGATGCACTGAATCCTTGTTGGGCCTATATAAAAACTCTGATTAAATTCGTCATCGTCCATTTTAAATGGGTTGCATTGTCTCGTAAATTTTCTTGCATTAATTTGATTTCTCTGCGCCTCATCGTAGCTGTCCAAAAACTCAATTATAACAAATTGTCACACATTCATTAACTAATATTGGCAAATTACCGATTACCAAAGATGACGTATTATAGTATTGATGACGTATTGTATTGATGGTAAAAGTGAACATTTTTGATTAAAATTATTTAAATTGTAATTAAAATGCTCCTGAATATGTGACAAAAATATTTGAAAACATTTTAGACTACCTAGGGGTAGTTTTGGTACAATTTGACGTATGTAACTCGCCATGATTCTTTTTATATTCCGAATTTTTTTGACTTCTGTTATATATTTTTTCTTACGGTTTTAGTCTCACTTTTTTCTCAGTTCGGGCGCGCAGCTAAATCCCTTTCTTTCCAAGCCTGCCGTAAGGAACTTCGTTCCAAAATTAACAGAAATAACAACATAAATAATAAAGAATAATGAGAGGGAGGGAGCATAATCTAATTAATTTAGCGATAATGCCTACTTGTGCTAGGTTTATTTACCGATCATGTGTACATTGTAGGTAGTATGTAAGGTATGTATGTATGTAAGGTAGTTAAGATTTTATATTATAGTTAAGTGTGATGTATGCAGTTACATGCAGTTATTATGTATTGTGTCTACTGTTTTAGTTAGTATTAAATCAGTAATGACGGACAACAGTCGTTTTATTATAAGCCACTAACCCGATACATTACATGGCGACCCTTGCCATATACGGCGGTCAGCTCATGTTCGCGAGTCGCGAGTGCAAGTGAATAAAATGTAGCCATTTATTGTCTTACGCTTACGAAGAACTTTTTGAACAATAATATCTTCGACATAATGGATATCAAAGTTTTTACGGTGAACCAGAACATTTAAAATTGCAACAATAGAACGCGATATCTTTGCTGAAGGGAGTTTTGGTCAACTACACAATTTTGGCCAAATGTATGTACATCAACACCTGAAGGCGACCAACATGAGATCGACGAGCTCAACGTGGACACTCGTGGAGGGTGTCACCTCTGCGGTCGCATCGCCCGCGACCTCGCCCCTGGCCTGCCCCCATGATGGATGACTCAACCGGATCGACGAAGCCTGATCGACATGAGTATGAGAAATTGCGGTATGACGTTTCGTGTGCGTGTTATAATTTTAAGTATATGTGTTTCCCAAAAAGAATTCCCATTATTTTTTTTCTCTCTATAATTTTTTTTTATAAAGAAACTAATGTTTAATAAAAATATACAAATGTTACTTATCTTTAAACGTAAAATAATAATTTTAGAATATTCTAAAGATTGTAATGGCTCATGAATTAAGTCTTATTTATGAGAATTTAAAAAGTATACGTGACAATTTAGTTAAGTTGAGTTATAACAGGAGAACTAAGACTGTTTTAGAACAAAAATTAAAGGAAGCGTATAGCTTGCGAGCAGATTACGATAAATGTGTAATAATTATAAATAAACAGATTGATAATAAACAAATACCACTTGCATCGTTAGCCGATATACAATCATATTGCGATTTAATTAAAAATTTATATACAGAGATAGAAATTTTTTGTGTTAAAGATTATAGTTCTCAGTCTGTTTCTGAGTGTACTGTTCAAGGTAGCGTCATGGAGTCTTTTGACTTTAAGACTGCAGTGTCCCTCTTGCCGGTGATGACTGGTGAGGAATCCGTTACCAAGACCCTGATGGATGCCATCGAGTTGTATAGCTCGACGCTCAACGATCAAGGTAAGAGTATGCTAATAAAGTTTGTTCTTAAAACACGTTTGAACCAAAGTGCTAAATTAAGGTTATCAAGTTCCTATGAAAATTGTGAATTACTCATTAGTGACATGCGGAATCACCTCCTCACTAAAAAATCTAGCACTTCGATTCATAATGAACTTATGCGAGTAAAACAGAATAGCAACTCTATTGATAGTTATGCGGATAAAATTGAACAATTATTTGTTGATTTGACGATCTCCCAAGCCGACGGAGACCAAGACACGTATAAAATTTTACGTCCGATCAATGAAAAAATTGCAATTAGAAGTTTTACAGATGGTTTGCGTAATCACCATCTTAGTACGATTTTATCTGCACGTAACTATTCTACTTTGAAGGACACCATAAGAGCAGCCAAGGATGAGGAAGCATCCTGTAACAGGAACTACGAGGCTACGGGACCATCGATATATTATGGTAGTCGTAGTGGTTATAAAAATTCATCTCGTAGGTATGCAGCTACCCGAGACCACCATCGGTCTCGCCAGCAAAGGCCATGGTCGGATCACCAAGCGATCACCCGGTTCCCAGCCCCCCTCACTTCCAATACGGTACCTCAAGGTTCATCATCACGAGGTAACCAACAACGTGCCCCAGGTGGAAGAATCTTCCGTTCTTATAACCGCGGTAGGTATAATGGTCGTGGATATTTTCGTGGTCATAACCAACAAATGCGTTGCATGGAACCAACGAATGAAGTCACACATAATTCGGAAAATTTAGATATTAGCCCCAGTACCAATTCATTAGAATTTTTTCGAGGCCAATAGTATATTTAGTTGTGAGTACAGTAATTCAATTGAATTAGAGATAGGTAGTATCAAATACAGATGGCTCGTAGATACAGGAGCGTCGGTGAGCGCTATAAAATATGAGACGCTTACCAAGCTAAACATTCCTATTAATAAGAAACCGATTTACATAAATGGTATAGGTGGTAGAATACGAACCGAAGGCTTTGTTTATTTAACGTTGTCAGTAAATGGGTTTGATTTTAATAACAAGTTTCACGTAATGAAACAGTTGCCGACTCAAACTTCAGGAATTTTAGGTATAGATTTTTTACGTAAATATAAATGCAGCATAAACTTTGAACATAACAATATTACATTATGTAGTTGTACTAACTCTGTAACATTACCGTTGCATATGGGTATGTTAGGTAATAATAATTACTTGTGTGTATCGCCGAGGTGTGAATCTATATTTTACATAGACGCGAGTATGAATGATGAATGTGTTATTTTTCCAAGAGAGTTGTGTGAAGGAGTTTTTCTGTCAGGTGGCATTGTGAAAGTAATTAATGGAAAAATACCTATTCAGATATTAAATACACGAGAGGAACAAGTCAATCTTAGTTATTTTAGGCCAGAAATAGATAGTTTGTGTAATTATTCTATTTGTAGCTTTGAGAAAAATGATATTACACCAGAACGTATTCATAAAATGTTTTCTATGTTAAATTTAGACCATTTAAACAAGGAAGAAAAAACTTCTATTATTAATATTTGTGCGAAATTTTCTGATGTATTTTTAGTACCGGGAGATGAGTTGACAGTTTGTAATTTATATGAACACAATATACAGTTGAAACCCAACGCAGACCCAGTATATACAAAACAGTATCGATTGCCTTATTCTCAAAGGGAGGAAATAGAAAAACAAGTTAAAAATATGTTACAAAATCGAATAATTGAACCCGCGTGTAGCGAGTGGTCCAGCCCAGTACTTCTTGTCCCCAAGAAAACTATTAACACCGATGAAAAAAGTTGGCGTCTGGTTATCGACTTTCGCAAATTAAATGATCGTATTGTGGATGACAAATTTCCATTGCCCAATATAACAGATATATTAGACTCTTTGTCAGGAGCGATGTACTTTTCTCATTTAGATCTTAATCAAGCTTTTTATCAGTTACAACTTAGCCCTTCCTGTAGAAAATACACAGCTTTCACTACACCGTCAGGACAGTACCAGATGTTAAGGATGCCAATGGGACTAAAGACTAGCTGCAGTTCCTTTTCTCGTGCTATAACTATTGCAATGGCTGGTTTAAATTATGAGAAAGCCCTCACCTATTTAGATGATCTTATTTGTATTGGCCGTAATTTGGAAAGTCATAACAAAAATTTAATTGATATTTTATCTCGTTTACGCAAGGTAAATTTGAAATTGAATCCTTCTAAGTGTGTTTTTCTAAAGAAAGAATTATTGTATCTAGGTCATGTCGTCTCTGCTGAAGGTATTAAGCCCGATCCAAATAAAATAACCGTTTTACAAAACTACCCTGTCCCACAAAACGTCAACGACGTCAAGAGACTAGTGGCGTTTGCGAATTATTATCGGAAATTTATACCGAATTTTTCTGAAATAGCCATGCCTCTTAATAATCTATGTCGTAAAAATGTAGTATTTAATTGGGATTGCGATTGCGAAAAATCTTTTTCTACTCTTAAAAATGCCTTAACAACCCCACCCTTATTGCAATATCCAAATTTTGACCAAACCAATAAGTTTATTCTAAAAACTGACGCTTCAGGGTTTGCAATCGGTTCCGTATTGTGTAATCAGGATAAACGACCGGTGGCTTACGCCAGTCGTACACTAAATAAAGCCGAAAGAAATTATCCTACTATCGAAAAGGAATTATTATCGATAGTATGGGCTGTTAAGTACTTTCGACCTTATTTATTTGGACGAGACTTTATAATAGAAACTGACCATAAGCCGCTCGTTTATTTATACAATATGACTAATCCATCGAGTAGATTGACTAAGTTTAGGTTGTTGCTGGAGGAATATAAGTTTGTAATAGAGTATGTAAGAGGAGCGGACAACGTAGCTGCAGATGCTTTGTCACGCATTAGAATATCGAGTGATGAATTGAAAGAAATGAATGAGCATATTGTTTCCGTACTTACTAGAGCGCAGAGTAAAAGGTTGAATGAAAAGAAAACACAACTGAATTCTGACAACCCTACGGTCGATAAGGCAACCACTAACGATTGGACTGATCACCCGAAAGTCGTGGGAACACTTAAACAACCGAAGGATTGTACTGAATTATTGTTTGTGGATGAACAAGAGTGGAACAAGATACGAGTACAGAGTTGTATGGAGAAATCTACGCTATTTTGTTTTGTTTCCTCAAAGTCAACTATTTATGTCAATCCATCCTTCCGATCATATTGCGCACGAGCTGCCTTTGTGAGGGAATTGGGTTACTTTTGTAATGAGAGGAATATAGATAGTCTCTATGTTATCCAAAATAAAAATAACATTCAATTAATTAAAGAGTTAACGCGTACGATAAATGAGACACCGAATTGGTCCGGACCACGATTATATATTTTAAACGGTGTCCAAAGGATAACAAGTGACGAGACAAAGCGTATCATATTAAATGACTATCACTTGCTGCCGACCAGCGGCCACGCCGGAATAAGGCGCATGGTAAACAATATTAAGAAAAGATTTTTTTGGCCGCGATTATTCAAAGATGTCATCGACTATGTAGGTCGTTGTGACAAGTGTTTACGACATAAACACTTTAATAAATATATTAAGGAACCCATGAGTATCACAGATACAGGCTATTCCGCTTTTGATAGAGTTTATTTAGATTTAGTAGGGCCCTTATGTAAGGATAGTAATAGTAACTCGTATATTCTCACGCTACAGTGTGACTTAAGTAAGTATGTGGAAGCATATCCACTTAGTAATAAGGATACAGTTTCAGTAGCATCAGCGTTTATCAACAATTTTATACTTCGTTACGGAATACCGCGACAAATAATATCCGACAGAGGCACGGAATTCGTGTCGAATGTCATGAAAGAGGTATGCCGCGTTCTCAACATACAGCAGGTAAGTGCAACCGCTTATCATCATCAAACAATTGGTGCCTTGGAGAACAGTCATAAAAATCTCATGTCATATCTTCGAATCCAAACAGGTAATGAACCTCAAAACTGGAGTGCATGGTTACCTTTCTGGTGCTTCAGTTACAACACCACAGTACATACAGAAACAAAATATACACCATACGAATTAGTATTTGGAAAATTATGTAGATTACCGACCAATTTAACTATTGATATAGATCCCCTATATAACCATTACGATTATCCCAAACAACTCAAATACATGTTACAAAAATCGCAATATGATGCAAGAAATAATTTAATTCTGACTAAAAACAATAGGAAAACAAAATATGATATTAATGTTAATACAGTTAAGTATAATCCTGGTGATTTGATACTTCTAAAGAATGAGCAGTGTGTGAACAAATTTGATCCTCTTTATGTCGGACCGTGCATTGTAATTGAAGAATGCATTCCTAATGTAAAAATTAATTATAAAGGTAAACAATTGTTAGTACATAAGAATAGAACTAGACCCTATGTCAAAACATAATTATTGATAAGATAATAATCGATATTGATAAGATAAAGTATGTGCAATCCTTTAATATATTCTGGTTTAAACATGTGTACTACACACGCATAAAAGGTATAAAAATGGTTACGTTACACTGCGAGTATGTACGCTCCACTTTAGGCCGAACAGTCTTTACCACACACACACACACACACACATAAGTAAGAGGTTGCAATAATTATTTGCTTTCACGAAAAAGATTATTTGAGTTTAGTGGAGCGACGTGCGTTTTTCGACTAGACTACCATGAGGCGAGTCATGTTCCTAAAAGAAAACTAGATGACATTAGAATATATTTTGTTAAATTAATGAATACCAGATAATTTAGTAATAACCAATTACGAAATCTGTGACCTACATTCATCTGCTGCCACCAACGTCGCATAGCCTCACCTGAGCCACGAGGAAGCAATATCCGGCAGAGCCTCGCTCGTCGACCGGCTTTCGCCGTCCTTACGAATATTCTATTTTTAACCGACCGAGCCGAGAAGCCTTTCACCGCCTTAATTAAACGATCTGGATCTAAACGATTTCCCCTCTATTATTCAGAATGAAATTTTAATTATTGAAATTGAGGTTCACCGAAAATGTTACTAATATTTTAGAAGCTCCTTACAACTTAAAACTGTTGTATTAGAAGAAAAGTGTACGAAATAATAAAACAGCACAGCTGACAAACGTGACGGTTAGGGGTCTTCGTCGTTCAGCCACACCAGTAACGCCAAAGACATTAGCGTAGTGTTGTCAGCCAAGAAGGAGCAACACACGCCCAAGCTCCCAGCGGTAGTACAACTACTTACAAGGATCAAGTCTCAAAGTAGAATTCTCCTTAAAAACTGCGTAGGATTATAATAGACATAAAAGAGGAAGTGCCGACATGAAGGCTACGTTCTTATACTCTATCGGATCTTTAAAACAACAGAGCGCGGCACAAAGGCAGTGTCTCACTGGTTAGTGCGAAGATAAAGCGGCGGATGCGACGCCGGCTCATATCCGCCGCCCGGATATTAATATCCTATAGCACGCACACACGCAGACTTGCCAACTAGCGGGTAAAGGAAACTCGAACGACAAATATTACTACATTTTTTGTAGTAAAAACTTTCTGTAAAATCTTCGCATTGATAATGTAATAGATTTACTTATAACTCACAAATATGTGTGTACATACTTACAATAAAGTGTAGTACTACCTGTATGTACTCAATAATCACTGCAATGTTTTACTTCACGTCCGTAATATATTTCTGTACGAGCACATTTGCTACATTTTCAAGATTTTATGTCGTTTTATATATCTTGCAATAGTCACACGCTCAGAAAAATCCGCAACGACGAATAGCAAAGTCACTATTACCTTGTTCTTAGTTCCGTAGACCTTTTGTAGATCTTTTTTTCAAAATCGTACCGCATTTATCATTGGTTTATATCAAACAAATGTATGTGAAGTGAGATAAGTGTAACGAGTGGGTGCGTTATAGAGAGGCAGCGGATGTCGGTGTCCGCCGGCGGCAGTCAATACTCGCCATCGAGCGGCGCGCCCTAGCGGCCCGGGCGACAGGACACAGTCCCAGAAACATCTGGACCAAATTAAATACTTTCTTATACATTCTTATCGGTTTTTTTATATTAACGAGTCCTTCGCGTTCGAGTCGAGTTTTTCTTATAGACCCGTATTTTGTACCTTTGGGCCATTTGCCTCGCTACGTGGTAGAGTTTTCTCCCCCTTGCTTTAATCAGACCTCAAATCGCCAAACGACTTGACGTGTTCCAGCTGGGGGCTTGAGTATAATACTGGATGTATTTTATTCATCAAATCGGTACTTAACCAAAAATTATTTCAGATGCAAAAATATTGTCGATTGTTTGAATGTATCTATTTACGAGATATATCTATATTATATAATTCGTGGTCAATTTTAATATCTAACAGGATACATTCAATCATAGTAAAGTCATTCCACACCATTCACGGTCAACATTCACATCATTTCATATTGTCATTCCTACAATTAATTACAAATCATTAATTATCAAAAATCATTAATTCATTCACCGTTCGACCTCGCTACTCGTGACAGATTACTACATTGACTCGTAACGTTTTTCCCAAGTATGGTGAAGCCAGAAACTGGAATACAATCGCTCGTACAGTGCTGGCATTGGTATCAAACAAAGCGACATAAGGTGTAATAATGTGTGACATAAGGAATAAGTTACCTTCGTTGGAGCCTGTAATTGTTAAGGTCGGCACAATTCCTTATAGTAAATTTATGCATATTCAGTTAACAAGACTAGTGTTTATTCATGTACCTCATGTAATTCCTGTTGTTTCAAAAATATAACTCTCATTAAATATTAACTTTGCATTATTAATTTCCCTTTTTAAGTTGCCCTTTTACAGGTTTGTTCCTTCATGCTATTCGTTACAATTTAATGACTACTAAAACTGAGGCCGCTGTCGCCATTTTCTACAATTATACTTCACTGGTTCTTCCGAAACATCATACTTGTAGTAGTTCTCTCTTGTACGGCCGTCGTCACATATTCAGAGCCAACTCCCTGGCTTCTAAAGCAAAACACCTGGCAACACTGATATTTCCCCTACTACCTACTTTTCCTCCGAGACGCACACCCACAAAACGTCATTCTTTTTTCTTGTGCGCCGTTGTTCACACGTAAAATGGATAATTCTAAAATTTGGAAAGAAATTCGCCGTCTTAAGAAGCAGCTTAATCGTAAACGTTCACGATCAGTGTCTGAAGATTCTTCTACGCGATCCGAATCACCGCCGCATCTTGAGGAATCCTCATTTGCGAGCAAAAGGTCGCCACCGCGAAAGCGTCGCCGAATTATTTCGAGTGAGTCTGAGGATTCAACAAATGATAACGGAAACGATGGTTAGTAAAGTATTGTTTTAACAATCTAACAAGTGTTATAAACCATTATATTTTAAAAACAGTGAGGGAATTAAGTTCAACATACCTATCTACCCTCAGTTATTTTTTTATTTTATAAACGGAATTGCTAGTAACGTCTGAATGGCTTACGCAATTACCTAACTAAGCATTACAAGTGTCGACTGGATGTCACACGTAATGACTTTACAGCAACCGATGTTATTTTTACATTGTGTTTATTTTTATTTTTTTTCAAGTTGCAAGTGCCGACTGTATGTCCCACGCAATTATTAAAATTAAATATTTATTTACCCATTACAGTGGCCGAAGATACTCAAGATGATATTTTTGCAATATTAGGAGATGACCCCACCCTTGACCCTGAATTTAGCGATGAAATTCATTCCCATATAGCTATTCGTTGGAATAATATATTACAAAAAGGGTTAAAGAAGGATATTCGATCTGAAGTTATTAAAAAGTATCTTCCACCGGCAAATTGCACCTACCTTAATCCACCGAAACTGAATGATCAAATCATAGCTGCCGTCCCTGAATCATCGGTTAAAAGAGATCGAAAACTTGAGTCAAAACAATCACAACTCGGTGCCGGCATCACATGCATCGGCAGGGCCATCGATGTAGCCATGAAAATTCCGGATAAGACACTGCGGGACGACATAATTAAACATCTCGGGGACAGCGGCCAAATCTTAACCGATCTTCATTATTTAGAATCGATTACTAGAAGATCGCTCTTGACTCAGAGCTTGAATAAGAGTACTAAGGAGGCAATAAAAGATATACCAAGGGACCACTTGCTGTTCGGAGAAGGTTTGGCTGATAAGTTAAGGGCTATTAAAGCTTGTGCTAAATCCGCAACGGATATCAAGACTAAGCCTGCAAGACAGTCTTTGAATCGCACCCGAAGTGAACCGAGGGCTAACACAAATACCTCAGCGGCTTCTTTAAACTGGAGGGGCTCGTCTCGCCGTGCGACGGCAGGGAACACGTACAGCGTCATGACGGCAAATGCGTACCGCGAGCGCCGTCCCGCGACCGCGCCGGCGCCGGCTCATCCGCGCCGGGCGCAGACGAGCCAGCGCCCTCTACAAGCCAGACGGACTTAACCAGCGCTCCACAGGTAATCCTGCACGCTGGCAGGTTAAAATATTTCTTATCTCAATGGCGATCCATAACTGATGACGAAACGGTTCTCTCGTGGATAAGAGGATTTCGGATACCGTTTACATCTAAAGTTATGCAGACGCAACCACTTATAACATACCCTCACAATAAAGAGGAACATAGGTATTTTCGCAAAGAAATACAGAAGCTTATTTCTATCGGTGCTGTATCAAAATGCTTACCATGTAAAAACCAGTTTGTGTCAAAAATCTTTTTAATAGACAAACCTAATGGTCAAAAGCGTATGATATTGAATCTTAAACAATTGAATAACTTTATAAAGACTTCTCACTTCAAATTGGAAGACTACAGGACAGTAATGAAATTACTAAATAAGGATTTTTATATGTGTTCAGTAGATCTAAAGGATGCGTACTTTTTGTTGAATATACATAGCAATGATCGTAAATACCTGAGATTTCAATATAGGTCAAAGCTTTACGAGTTTACTGTGTTGCCGTTTGGGCTTAATGTTGCTCCTTTTATTTTTACCAAGTTAATGAAACCTGTAATACAATATCTGCGCCTATCAGGTCATTTATCAGTTATATACCTCGATGATTTATTACTAATGGGTAATAGCCAGTACGAATGTGAAAAAAATTTAGAACATACATTAAATGTATTAACTTATTTAGGTTTTGTTATAAACTACGATAAAAGTTCCTTGACACCTACAAAAAATTGTAAATTTCTTGGCTTTATATTTAACTCAAATAAATTAACAATTTCACTTCCAAGTAACAAACGTTCCCACATAAAGTCGCAGTTGATTAAGTTTCAAGATACACAGTCTTGTAGTATTAGGGCATTTGCCAAATTCTTAGGTTTGCTGACGTCAGCGTGTCCCGCTGTCGCTTATGGTTGGGCACACACTAAATTATTCGAGAGGGTCAAATATTTAAATTTGAAGGAAAATGATGATTATGACAAATCCATGACAATTCCTAAGTATCTTCAAATGGAATTTCAGTGGTGGCTAAGTATAATTGACTCGACGTATAACGATATTCGACATGACAATTTCATATTAGAAATTTACTCAGATGCGTCGAAAACTGGTTGGGGCGCGTCTTGTGGCAACAAGAGAGCCCACGGTTTCTGGTCGCATGCGGAGGCAAAGAAACATATAAATGAATTGGAGCTTATGGCAGCATATTTCGCCTTAAAAATTTTTGTTAAAGATATTTACGATTCAGAAATAATTATTCGACTTGACAACACCACTGCTGTGTCGTATATAAATCGAATGGGAGGTGTCCAATATTGTTATTTAAATAATATTGCGAGAGATATTTGGAACTTTTGTGAATCAAAACATAATTTCGTTTTTGCCTCTTACATACCTTCAGCGGATAATGCTATCGCTGATGCTGAATCTCGCCGGTCATCCATTGACACCGAGTGGGAATTAAATGGTACGGCGTACCAAAACATTTTAAAAAAGTATTCTTGTCCTGAAATAGATTTATTTGCTAGTAGAATAAATCACAAATGTCCCAAATATGTATCGTGGCACCGGGATCCCGATGCTTTCTGCATTGATGCATTTACAATAAACTGGAGCTCCTATTTCTTTTATGCATTTCCCCCATTCTCAATTATTTTAAAAGTTCTATCAAAAATTGTAAACGACAAAGCAACAGGTATCTTAGTTGCTCCTCACTGGCCGAACCAACCATGGTTTCCATTGTTTTATAAACTTTGTATATCCGAAGTCTTAATATTGAATGCTAATAAACATTTATTACGTTCCCCTTTCAGGGTACGCCATCCTCTACACAGGAATCTGTCTTTGATGGTAGGAGTTTTGTGCGGAAGGCATTCATGAAGAGAGGAGTACCTACAGGAGCATTAGAGATCCTGTTAGATTCATTGTCTGCAAATACATTCAAGCAGTACCAATGTTCCTTACGTGAGTGGCACGAATTTTGCGTGAGACATTCTTATGATTGTTACAATACATCTACGTCAATAATATTAGAATTTCTTACGTTTATTTATAATAAAGGTGCTAAATACGGCACGATAAATTGTTGTCGATCAGCCTTAGCCTTGGTTGTAGGAAGTACATTAAACAATGATTTAATTTCTCGATTTGTAAAAGGTGTGTATCGAAGAGCACCGGCTCTCCCTCGCTATGATACCACTTGGGACCCTACACTTGTTCTTAATAAATTAAGTACTATATACCCCAATGATAGTTTATCGCTAGAAGAACTAACCAAGAAGATAATAACTCTGCTTGCATTAGTTACTGCCCATCGAGTTCAAACATTTTCTTTAATTAAACTTTCGAATATTCAGATTTGCGATACAAAAATTGTAATTAGAATACCTGACTTGATAAAAACCTCTGGTATCAATAGATCGCAGCCGCTCTTAATTCTACCCTTTTTTCATGAGAAACCAGAAATCTGTCCTGCACAAACTTTAATTTCATATATTAGGAAAACTGAATCTTTAAGAACCGTTAATAATAATACTAGTAATCTTTTCATAAGTTTTCGGAAACCACACTCTAGCGTGACCTCACAGACTCTAAGTAGATGGATCAAACGCACTCTGGAGGAGAGCGGTGTCGACACAGCGATTTTTTCTGCTCACAGCACTCGCCACGCAGCTACCTCAGCTGCTAGCCGACGAGGTGTAAACCTTCAACTCATTAGACAGACGGCGGGCTGGAGCGGCTCTTCCAGGGTGTTCGCAACTTTTTACAATAGACCTGTTTTAGAGGACACTCTAGATATCAATTTTGCCAAATCGATTCTGAGTTAATTAATTGTTATTAGTATATTTTTCACAATTACTTTAAAATTATAACTATTATATTGATCATAAAATGTATTAAATTTATCATAATATAAAATATCCTTGTTGATTTTATGAAAAAACTTACTTTCTTGTAAAAATAAAGAAAGCTTTTTTCTATTCGTATTTAACAATTTATTTTCATGCTCTGAACATCTACAAGTATGTATTATGATGTTTCGGAAGAACCAGTGAAGTATAATTAACTATTAAAAGAAACTTACCTGTAAGGAAAGTTCAATAGTAATTATACGAGCTGGTTCTTCCGAAACATCATA
>DWKC01000244.1:0-14249 GCA_018249195.1 Racta chiria
ACTGAAATCTGTACGTAAACACTTTTTTACTCAGTATGATGAAATAGTGATTAAGAGAAAACAGATGAATATATTGCTTTAACCAGAACAGCAACAAATTCAAAATGAAAGAAGGTATTAATCCTTAATTTATATTATTCGGTCATTGTTACACAAATACATCCTTACACAAATTTATTCTTGTTTTAGAAGTTCAAGATATTTTTCTAAAAATCCTCCGAGAGGAAGAGGATGTTTCAGCAGGAGTGGCTGCAATAAAGACATTATTAACTGTAATAGAAAATTATAAAGGTATGTTTTATTTCAAAATAACTTGCTTGCCTTTTGTGACCCTTATAGGCTCAAAGAATGGAATCGTTTCACTCCTCATAGGCCTGAATGATTTTTCCCTTAGTTCATACGACAATTTCGATGATTTATTAAAAATTAATAAAGAACTTTTAAATATATGCATATCAAGGAATACTTTCTTGTTAAATAACACCTAAGAATGATGTTAGTATATACATTTCACATAATGTTTACATGATATAGTGGCCACAGTGCAAGAGCTGGATCAGAACCTACAACAAGCTGTGGAGGCAATGAAACATTGTGATCAGCCCGTCACTGCCATATCATCAGGGTGTGAACTCTTTAAAAGGTTCATCACCTTTGCTAAATTAGATGTTAAGGTATGTTGTACAACAATCTAGTATTAAAAGCCTACACATGAAACATATTTAGAGTAAGTACTACAGATTTATCCTAGAAATTCTTACCTTTGAGATTAATTCCAGTTTGAATGATTTAGATTACCCACTGACATTCATTGAAGATCTATAAAATTATCCAGAATTATACAGATTGCTATTAAAACTAATAAGCATGTCAGTTTGACTGGTTGGTCTAGTGATTAGTGAACCTGACTGCTAAGCCGGAGGTTGTGGATGCGATTCCCACCCAGGACAAACTTTTCTGTGATGAATAGGAATGTTTGTTCTGTATGTCTGGGTGTAATAATATCTATTTATGTATGTATCTAAAAATATATATGTATGTTTGTCAATTGTCTGATCACCATGGCACAAGCTAATGCTTATTTGGGATCAGATGACCTTGTGTGAGTTGTCTAAAGATATTTATTATTATTATTAGTTATAAATACAATATAATATATTATTAAATTAACTATGTTCAAAGACACATTTATTTATTTAACTTTATTACACCAATGTTACTGGTATAAAAGGGCTTAATGCCAAGACCATTAAGACTTATCAAATTTGTTCTTCACAGTCTTTTGAAGAATGTGAACAAATTATGCTGCAGAGGGGAAGAATATTCTTAGACACCTTTCTAGAAGCCCGAGGAAAGGTTGCCAAACAGGCTCTACCTTTTATAGTGGATGGTTGTGTAAGTATTAAATTTTTGCATATCTTGTACTGTTTCTATTCAACTATGTATAAGAAAGTAATGGACAATGTGTAGCAGTGATACGTATGTGATCATTTATGAAAATAATGAATAACATATCTATACTATCTGTATTCTGTACTAATATTATAAATGTGGAAGTTTGTGAAGATGTTTGAATGTTTGAGTTTCCTACAAGCGCTAACCGTTAAATGGATTAAGATGAAACTTAGTACACAGATGCACATAGGTTCGTTTATATCCCGATTGTAGGCGCCCCTTGGATGATTTGGTCATTTACATGTTTGTTAAATCAGTGATTCAATGTTGCAGTTTTACAGAATTTTAGTTTGGTAATAAATTAATAACTGTCTGTGAATGTTGTGATAGTGGAACTAGTAATAAATTAATAACTGTCCCACTGCTTGCGTTGGGTATCACAATGGCCATAATTCATTACGTTGACCTCGTCTGGATAGATTTTGAACACTTTTGGAAACTTTATGAATAAGTCTTGAGAATGTAAGTCTCACAGGTGTCACAATTTTTTCTTTCACTGAATCAAGTGATAATTAATTCTTAATAACACATCAGATTCGAGATACATGCAACATTCAAATTAAGGCCCTCTCGTTTGTGAGTTTAATATTCAAACTGTTAGGCTATCACTGCTTTTATATTCATTACCTACTGTCAAGTAATTCTTTACCTTGGATGTTAATTTTATCATAAAAGTTTAAAATAGTAATAGAACCCCTCTTCACAGCTTTTAAATAAAAATTACAAAATTTACTGCAGAAAATCCTAACTCACTCAAGATCTAGGGCAGTGCTGCAAGCAATGTTGGAAGCAGCCAAGAGCAACATACGGTTTCAAGTTTACGTCACAATGTCATGTCCAGACAACTCTGGGTGAGTTCACTTTGATATGTTCTTCAAAACATTTCAGAGGCATTTCAGTTTATGTGAGAGTCTGTAGAGTTTGCCAAAAATATACATTTTTTATATGGAATGTGTGTTTAAACTTTTATATAAGAAGAAATTTGATTTTAGAGTCTTGAGTTGTCGCGAAAATTTGAAAATCTTAGTATGTTATTCCTAAATATATCCTGAAAAAACATTCTTGATATCAAATCAAATTAAATCAAATACTTATTGATACATGTATATGAATTGAAGAGCGGATTAAAGAAAAATATAGGAATGCACACAAATTTGTTTAATTTACAAATCCTAATATAAATTTGCAACAGGCGTATTTTGACTGACATTCCACGCCCTTTAGTTATTTTATTCAAAAGGAGGGAACCTATGTAGAGGACCCTACATGCCATGCCTGTGTACTTTAGCGCTTACTTAGCATAAACGGCTGGCCACGCCAGTCGTTCCCAAAGAACGCGACTCTTTACGCTAGTCTAGTGTCTTGTATTGTATTCTTAATATTGTACTTGTTATGTACGTTATATAATATACGTTATATTAGATAACTATATTATATATATTAGATAACACTGAAGTTTAACTGAGCAACCTTCAACAATAAAAAAAAATTATAAACATATAATAAATTGATGTTTGACTACAATCCCATCTGATGGTAAGATGGTACATATCTACAATTTCTAAGGTATCTAAGTATATTAAAAACGTCCATTAATCGTTGTTGTTGTCAGAGAGCTGATGCACAAGGAGCTGGAAGCGGCGGGAGTGGACGCGACTTTAGTTCTGGACTCGGCCGTGGGCTACATGCTGGAGCACGTAGACATCGTCATGGTGGGCGCTGAGGGCGTCACTGAGAGCGGCGGGATTATTAATAAGGTGTGTAAAGTATCAACAGAACTGGGCTTCACTGGCCTACGGGTCTAGAGATACGAACCCTGCCGAGCTTGAGGTTGTGGCTTCGGATTCTGTGATCAGCAGAAATGTTTGTTCTGTATCTGGGTATAAAAATATCTATTTGAGTATGTATTTCAAAATATATATGTATGTTTATCAGTTGTCTGATTACAGATGACAATAGTTTGTACTATGCTAACACCTGGTTTAGGAACAGGTGGCTTTGTATGTGTTGTCCTGAGATATTGATTTGTTTAATACTTATATATAAGTGACTTACTAAAAAGTGAATTGATGCTTTCACAGTCAATGTGTGTTTTGAAAAAATGCAAATATTAATCTTTACATGGTTAATAGCCGCACTAAAAAACAGTATTTTAATACACACACATATACAGGTTAATTATGTTTTTTCCATTATTTAACAATGTGTAAAAACAGGGGAAATTGTTTTGGGATCAGTATAGAAGCACTTCACTACAACTGTGTGTATAATAAATAAATAAATAAAATAAATTACGTGATTATCATTATCATTGTGGGCTAGTTGGTAGCAACCTGTCTACAAAGCGAAGAATTTTAAATTCGATTGCCGGCCGCGGCAAATTTTTGTATAGCAGATAAATATTTGTTCTCGGGACATGGGTGTTATTCGTGTCTATCATGTCACCCACGACAGGGAATTTTAGTGCGAGAATATGAGTGATTTTTATTACGAATATTTATAGAGCCTTATTCCCTACAGATCGGCACATACAGCCTCGCGATGTCAGCGCTGCAGCTCAAGAAACCAGTTTACGTACTGGCGGAGAGTTTCAAGTTCTCCCGAATCTACCCACTCAACCAACAGGATCTTCCCAACGAGTTCAAGTATTTATCAAGTGTCCTGAAGTCTGGGGACTTGTCCAAACAACACCCACTTGTGGACTACACCCCACCGGCGTATATTACGCTGCTGTTCACGGATCTGGGCACATTGACGCCGTCGGCTGTGAGCGACGAACTTATACAGTTGTACTTGTGATTGTTACCTTGTAATATATTTATATTTATATCGAGATGCCTTTTACTTCTTTAATCGAATATTGCCGACGCAGGTATATTGTAGTTTACCTGCGCGTGTGGGGGTCTATTACTTCTTTCCTGGCAGGCGTTTTAATGACAAGTGAGTCTGGTGTTGCTAATGACCATCGGCAGCGGTGATCACTTACCGTCAGGTGACCCGTCTGTTGGTTTGCTAAAAACAGATTTAAAAAGTTTGTATCTAAGTATCTAAGTACCTATCATTCAGTTGAAATCTGTATGGTATCAAAAGATACCATAGATGATGAGGGAGGAGCTAAGGAGTTACGAGGAGCGATCTGCGCTTGTCATTAAACTATATATATATATATATAAAAATTAATGTTTGTCTGTATTTCCTTTATAGAATCGTAAACTATGCATTTGATCATGTGATAATCTTTAGCAAAGTTGTTGTGCATGAGCCCACACAGGTTTCTGAGTTGTTACGACAAATTTTCGACAGATGGCGCAACTGTCATTGCAATGTCAGTGACATACACAAGAAATATATTCTTATGTAATATATACATAAAGATTAAACTCAAACGCGGACGAAGTCGCGGGCACAGCTAGTTGGTTATAAAAATATAGGCCTCTCATAAATTCCACCACGCTGCTCAGAATGTGGATTCTGGGTTGTAGATTTTATACCAACTGCAGACAAAGACTGTAGCTTAATTTGTTTGCTTTAGTGACATCACTATAAGATAGGTAAGGTAGGTCAAGTTTCTCTGAATCATCCCTATAAGATCAATGTCCCTATGTGATGTCCGCGTCCAAAATACAAATGAATATCTTTAGGTACATAAAGCGGTGAAATTTTTAATAATTTATTTAAGTTTTTTTTTTTTATTTATTTAAGTTTATGGTCGTTTCCTTTGAAATGTAATTTTATATGACAGTTCCGACTCCTGCGCATCTCGATAACAATAAAGTAATCGTGTCTCGGGCATCATAAGATGCTTCGGAGTTTTAAACTCAAATAATTAGTTTCTTTTGTTCTTTTCTGCATAATTTGCTGCAAAGGATACTTATTTAAGGGGAAGGAGGAGACAATAAAACGACAAAACTATTGAAATCCATTATAGTCTGGCACTTTTATTAATATAATATAAAATATTTACAGTAATAGCATACTAACATCATTATAAACTAGACGAGCGATATCTCACTTGAGTTACACGATTTGACGAAATACCTACATTTTGAAAACTATTATAGGCAAGAGAGATGTAAATTTTTCATTTTTGACTTTTTGATACAATTAATGGAAGCACAGAGTTATCACATAAGTACCTCTATATCTATAAACAATTAATTTTATCATAAAACATGTCATTGCAATGAAAATATATCTAGATACTAGTTTAAAATGATAACTGCTTAAACTATTTTAAACTACTTAGCTGTTACACAAACAAATTTCAAATCAACAATACATTTGGTAAGTTAATATGGAAAATAGACTTCACCTAGTAAGACATTATTTCTAAAACAACAGTATCAAGATTCCGTTTTTTTGTCCATAATTGTAAACAAATATGGCGTCTTAGTGTTCAGAGAATTTATTGATAGGAATGTAAAAAAAAGGTAAGTATTGTATAAATTATTACTAAGGATAGTGCGATTCAATTTGGATCCACCTTTGTTTGTTTACAACTTACGACAAGACAAAAAACAAAGTACATTACACAACACAATATTTTGCAGTAATATAAATGATTACCCTAACACTTTGATGAGCTCTATTCTAATGATTTGTAGTCTAAAATTATTATTGAAAGGTGATCAATAAAATTTGACTACAAATATGATTAATAATCAGCAATCAGCATCAACCAGATCAAAGTCAACTAGCCAACTCCGAGAAGAATTTAGAAATTTTGTTAATTGATTTATATTAGTGGCTATACAGTAGTAGTCAAGTAGTATATTAGTAGTATGATCAGCAACGCGTCAGCGGTTCGCCTGATCTTTCGTTGACAATTTCTCTATAATAAAAGTTGATCTGCTTTTATGATAATTGTATTATTTTCGTAGATTTAGGATCAATGATGTTCTGTAACATATAGTGACAATAAATAAAAATGCAGTTTGATTGCATCAACGTATAATTTCATCGGCGTAATTCTTGTGGTACCTAGATGATGCTAGCGATTAGTTCTGTTTCTTTTCGATGCTGACTGTAGATACTAATAATAATGGCTCGATATTAATATAAATTGCATTCATCCATCTTAGAAATTGCACATTCATAATCTATTGATTCAGGTTGAAAATAACAAACACATATTGCGTTGCACCTAATTTTAGAATCCATAAATTTAATATTAAAATTTAAAACACATTTCCAGTGGGTAGGTTTTTAACAAAACTTACTTAATTCATGAAAATGAGTGTGTTATTAAAACGCTGTGTAGTAGATAAAGGATTTATGATGAACTAAGTAGTAAACTTTACTTTATTTTCAAGAAAAATCACACAACAGTTGATTGTACTTTTGTTTATTTGTGGTTTGTTTGTATGCTCGTTTATTAACTTGATTTTCATGTACAGTTATGGATTAAGATGAAGTAGGTACGTGAACAACGAATGCGTGTTGCGCTACTTAATTGTACAATAACGAAAATCAACGAAACATTGACAATGTTATTAAGTTAAGTACCTCCATTCGGTTTTCAAAAAATCATGTGAAAATGTATTTTTTTTACATACAATTTTATGAAGGTTTTTTAAATCGATGATTGGATACATCTTAAAGTTAGAAATATCCGGTGAATCAGCAATATTCATCTCATAGCAATTTGATGCAGAACAAAAATTATACACCTTACATAACATTTGGACAGGGAAAAAAATTGCTGACGGTACAACCCACCTCTCATGGAATATCCTCATATGGGTCTACTTCTTCCACCACCAGCGTTTAGGTAATGGCTACCTGTTGTAGATATTGTCGATGATGGTATATATCTGGTGGAAGTGCGGCCTCTTCTCCGGTTCGTACTCCCAACAGCGCAGCATCAGCGCGTACACGTCTTCTGGACAAGCTTCGGGCGCTGGCATGCGGTAACCTGAAAAAAGTGTTCTTGTGATAAGTGCAAAACTTCGATCAACAATCAACTAGATACTGCGTGTACCTTAAAAAGTTGAACCTAATATCTGTCCGCGTGGATATATTTATTTATTTAAACTTTACTGCACCTTAAACATACAGATCCAAAAGGCGGACTTCATGCTAATAATATATAGGTAATATAACTCACGAAATTAGGTAGTTAGGTATAAAAGGAGTCCGATTTAGAAAGCGGGACCGGAAGGAGGAAGGGAAGAAGATGAAAAAAGAATAGAAAAGGAAGAACAGTAAAGAGTGTAATGAAGTGCAAGCCGACAGTGAACAGTATCGCGAGTGTGCAGTGCCGCGGCTGTACCATTCCACGAGTGTAGTGTCGTGTCGCGAGTGTGCCGTAATTTGACTACGTTGCTTCCGAGTGTACAGTGGCTGTACGGAAGACAGTTTTATAGATCTTAGAGCCAATGAGCACCGTGACTTAAATAAAGTGGTAATTCAAATAAAAATACCATCTACTAAAACTGGTCTTACTCCTTTGTAATCTCCTACCCGCTCTTGTGACAAAATCCTTAAAAATAGTACAAAATAGAATATGAAGAATATTACCGGTGTCGATCTTCTCCCTGGCACGCGAGTTGCTCATGCCGGCGTACGGCGTGTCGCCCTTGGAGAAGATCTCCCACGTCAGCACGCCGTAGCTCCACACGTCGCATAGGGACGTGTACTTGCCTGTGACATAAACATTAAAATTTATCTGATACTATTTTTTTCCTGCGGCTACTACAACTTAAATGCAAAGCTGTTTGATGGCCGACTCTAACAAGACAGCTGAAGCTGAAGGGAAAGATAATAATAATTAGACCCACGTAAAAGATCGTTAAACCTAAGAGAAAACTAACCAAAATTAAGCGCTTCCGGGGCAGTCCATTTAATTGGGATCTGTTTCATGCCCCCCGACACGATGTACTCCTCCTCCTCCCGGGACATTCCAAAGTCCGATATCTTCACTATATTATCGTCTCCGACCAAGCAATTCCTGGCGGCCAGATCTCGGTGGATGCAGTTCTTGGACTCCAGGTACCGCATGCCGGCGGCCGCGTCACGACACATCGCTAGAAGTGATCGTGAGTTTAGGGTGGAGGAGCGCGTCCGCAGGAACGTCAGGAGGGAGCCGCCTAGAAAAAGAAAGATTGGCAAACATTAGGAATGGAAATAAAAGTGCTTAAAGGGCTTAAACTTAATTTATTTTGTTCAACTAATCTTAACAATGAAATAACACGAGACAACGGTATGTTATTGAAACAGTTCGCTACTGCGGATTGCGGCAGCGAGTGGAAAATGATCATCAATTGTAAAATTGGTATTCCTCACTAGAAAGATCAAGGTTATTTATCTTTCAATGATAGTCATGTCACTCTGTGTGTTTGAACCACAAGAAGAGACACATGCTCCGCCAGGATCCTACCTTTACCCTTCTTTCCTCCAAAAATGTTGCGATAATTTCCAATCAAAATGGCTGCGGCATACACAGTTATACACGATGTTACATTTTAACCTAGTTGGTAGTCACCCTACCTGCGAAGCGAGGGTAGAGGGTTCGATTCCTGGACATGACTTGTGACAGATGAACGTTTGTGCACTTTTTACGGATATTCTGCCACCTGCGACACAGGGAATCCTGTTGCGAAAGTACTTACGAGAGTATTTTTTTTTAGTGGACAACTGTCAAAATTTGACTGCTCACCCGACACAAGCTCCATGACAATCATGATGGGCTGCTTCTGCACAGCGATGCCAATGAGCCGCACGATGTTGGGGTGCTGGTACTGCTTGAGGATGCGGCCCTCCTGCAGGAAGGTCCGTTTCTGCTCCTCGGGTAGCGCCACGCGGCATGTCTTGACTGCCACCTCCTGGCCCGTTGTTTTCAGACGCGCTTTGTACACGTCGCCGAAGTTACCCTGTCAACGTATGAATGATGCTAATCTTATTTTTTGTTGTTTTATTTTATTTTCTTTTTGTGTATTAATTGTAATTCTTCCGAATTAATGAATAGATCATTCTATATGTCTCTGATTGGAAACTTCTCCCAATACAGTTGGCATATTATCACGAATAAGGGAAATTTATGGTACCTACAGTAACTTCGCATTACTGGATTAACGTAAGTTTGCTCAAAACTGCACCAATTCCCGTGTATTTTTATGCACAATCTCAATTACACAAAAAACCTTCAGCGACAAAAGAAAGGACGTGAACTATTACTATTTACTATTACTATACAGCAAATTGCTTAATTATCAACTAGTCTACCAATGTTGTTCACCTGATTATTGGTCATCGGTATGTGGACATTTCGGCATCAGAACATAAAGAAGAAGCAACCGAATTGTTGTCGGCCAAAAAGCAAGAACTTGCATGATTAGTAGTGGCGGACCCAGGTTTTGACCCTGAAATTGTTGGGAAGACGGGATGGGTAGACTAGAGAATAGGTTGGGGAGAACTTAAGAAAGAGAAAGATAAGAGTATCATTTATCGAAGTTAGCATGGAAGAATTTAAAGATTGTTGGGGGGGCTGAGGGCTTTGGCTTCGGATTGGCTAATGATGATTAGGACTGAATTAGTCAGAACATTCCTCACCCTGCCAATCTTGTCCAACAGCTGCACATGGTCGTTGTTGAGCTCCCAGGTCTCGCGCGGCACGGCTCGCCGCAGCAGGGCGCCCGAGCGCGCCGTCACCGGCACCCCGCTGGCGCGCTGCCACGCGATGAGTTCCGCCACTGACGGGAAAGCTGCGCCTTCGAACCTGTAGTGGCCCTGGAAACAGATGTATTTATGATGACTTGTGATCATGATGGCGGTGAGATAGTCACCCTGTCTACGAAGCAAGGGGTCCTATCTGGGACAGATTATTGTGTAACAGATAAATATTAAGTTATCATGTTTGGTTGGTTATCATGTTATCGTTATTGGCAACCCATGTCAACACTTCTTTACTCTTATGTGCTTGCCTTATATCGTGAAAATAGTACCTATTTAAGCAAGAGAAAAAAAATTTGACTTGAAGAACATTTTTCATCTTATAATAAGTAGGTATATATAAAAATCAATTGATGGTAAGTCTTGCTAAAACTCAACCTCTGGGCCGGTTTAACTAACTCTATTTTTGGTGTGCTCAGGTTATTCAGGGTAGGTTTAAAAGTATAGAATAAAATATTATTGGAGTATCGTTATATATATAGTTATCGTTTATGGAGTATAGTTGTCCAAAGATATTTATTTATCTATCTTACGTGGACCTCTAGGAAATCAGGCAAACTATATATTATCAAATTTTTCACAGAGCATTTACCACAGATAAGCATTATTTTACCATTATTTTACCCACTTTTTTACCTACATATAGATATCGATATATTGTATCGATACATCCAAAGTTATAAAAGTTATAAACTAACCAAAGCAGTCGTCCCGAACATAAACTAGAAAAATACTCACCTCAGGTGTAGTTTGAACAATAAAGTGTTTATGCTGCCCCCAGCACACGGATAGTACTAGCTGCCTGGCGTGGTTCCGCGTGGTCTCCCGCACCAGGTAGTCACCGTCGGTCCGCAGCAGTCGGACCACCTCCTCCCGCGGGAGCACGCCGTGGAACCATTCCTGCTCCACCAGCGAGCGCTCCGTCTCGCTCACACTCACCTGATGACGTTAATGAATAAATGAGACGAATGAAATGATTTCTATAGTTTATTATTGTCTGTATTTCCGACAGGACCTACCTGAAGTATAGAATAGATACTTAAACAATTAAATAATGACTCAATTATGACAATATAAAGATTAGGAGTCGTATTGTGTCGATCTATACTCGGTGCAACTTCGATCTGGTATAAATAAAAACAAAGGTTCTCATAAATTGGAATTAATTTGCACACGAACGCGTTTTATTCCACCAAATTAATAATTCGGTTTTACCGTGTTAATTATTATGGAAGTATGGATCAATTAACACGAATAAATTATCTGTAGATGTGGTTAAACCGATCAAGCAAAAAATTTAATAATACCATCAGCATTGATAAACTTATGCTCTGACAACCATGAATGAGTTAGTAACCTTTCAACTCGAGGCACTATTTTATAAAATTCCTGTACCTATATTATTTTGTGTTTTTAATAAACCTTGCTGAAAAACTTGCTTAAAAGCAGTGATAGCCTAATCGTTCGAGCGTTCGTCTCTTGATCGGGGGAGATCCCAGGTTCAAATCGTGCTGCGCGCACCTCTTATTACAAAATTATGTGCGTATCAGAAGGTGTTTATCATTTGCTACGGTGAAGGAAAACATCGTGAGGAAACTTTCACTCCTGAGAGTTCTCATATAGTCCTCCTCAAAGGTGTGTGATGTCCAATCCGCACTTGGCCAGCGTGGTGGACTATAGCCTGTACCCCTCACATTGTGAGTAGGGACCCGAGCCCAGTAGTGGGAGAGTTAAGGGTTGCAAAGTAATAAACTTCTGTGTTTATCACTACGGAAATAACATGTGTTTTATGGTAATAGGAACTGTTTGAACAAAATCCTTCTCCTATCTATCAGTGGTTGCTAGGTAACGGTTTGTTAGTAAACATTCCAGATCGAATTTGCATGAAGTATGCCAGTTGTATGCAGTATGTAGTATCCATGCAGTATGTACTCCAGTACCTATATTTACTTCATAGAAAATGTGAAATCTTTGAATTATGTGACCAGTACATATTGTTTGGTTGCAGTTGTAGTTATAAACATTCTAGTTACTTTTCTTAATGACATTGGTAGGTGAGAAGCGAAAGTGGTGATTTAATAGGTATATTGATCAGTAAAAGGCAATTGAAAGCGAATTTTCGAAAGAGAAATTAAGATTGTGATTTATTCATGTTAATTAAACTAACCAATGTCATTCGCGACCTATTGCGACAAATCACATCTTTGAAATGAAAGTTTCGCAAAGAATCAGTGATATTGCGCTGGTATAACCTATAAAATTAATTAAGAAACATTCCTACGTATTTCCCGCGATTTTTGCAACGTAGTTAATGGTAAAATTAACTAAGTTAGCTATTTACATAAATTGCCACAGACTGATAATTTTATTTCCGGAACACGTTTCTTTCATTCAGCTAAATCCTTCGTATGATCTTAAAATAATTGTTACGGTTCCAACGTCAATATATACGGAGTTTATTAACATATTTATGCAAATTAACATGTTCAACATAATTGTTTATTTTGAAGACTCGTTATTTTATTAACATTCTCAATTTCCTGATCAAGTTCAAATAACACGAAACTAGTATTTGAAACGGGTTGTTGCGAAATACATTTTTACTACACTGAAATAAAGAACAATCTAAAATTTTATGGTTGTATATTCCATCTACAACCGAATTAATGCTTTGATATAAAACACAAGAATCCATTAACATGCAGGTAAAGTAATGAACGGCTATTGTAGCTATAATTAAATTACGTTTTATGATGTAAAAAATCTTTTGCCTGATAGCGTCTTCATTAACACATCAGTCAGAAGTAATTAACACTTAATAAGACAATTTAAAACGAGTTAGTATCTGCATTGAACACAAAAACACACTAATTGGCATCTAATTTGATTAATGAAACATGCGGAAAATTCATTCATGTATAGATACGTAGATGCTATTTCAACACACGACACTACAAACAGAAATACACGCAGACACACAAAAAGCGTAACGTACGTCATTTTCGAGTTCTAGTTGAAGTTGCTTCAATCGCTTCTTTCTACGAGGGAAAGCCACCGGCGGTAGCAAATCCGTGTTTGTAATATACATCGCAAACGGATCCATAACTCTGTACACTGATCAAAACTTCACATAAAACATGGACGTTAAATTACAAAGTTATTGTTATCGCGATCAAACGAAACAAAACAGGATGAATTTGACGTTAAACCGGGACCGAAACGTGCACAGACTTCGCGTTAACAGCGAAGCAGTTCTGGAACGTCCCAAGCGGCGTCACCTTGATTTTGAATTCGAGTTTTACAGCGTACTGGGGCTATTTTAATTTTATTTGTAAGCATATTCCGGTGCGAAGTTCGCGCGGTGCTCGTAGGATGCACAGTGGCTAAAATTAGAAACTGAAATTTCGTCAATAGGGGGCGGCTGAGTCGCGATCTCATCGTGCCATTTACTTCTCCAGTGCTAATTTTATAAAAAAAACATGCATGAAATCATGCCATGCACGTGTCTATCACGTGGTTAGTGGCACTCACCACACCGTTAGGACATTTAACACTGCGATTTCTCCTTCTCCTCTTCAGAAGGTTACTCTCAACTCGACACTGCACATAGACATCGCCACGCTTACACAAACGTCTCTTGAGAACCATCCGCTGTTTGCGGAGAGTCAGTATTAGCTTTACCGAGTCAGCGGGCCCTTCGCTGCTGCTCCGATACGTCTTTGGAGACAAGGCGGGGCTGGAGGGGACCGACTTGCGTCTGAAGGGACGCGTGAATAGTTTGAAGAAGGGCCTCGGAGGTATTATCGAGTGGAGGTGCAACCGCAACGCGTCCACGGACGCCTTTGAGGGGATCGACGATTGTTCCTGATAATTTAATGTTACATTGATTTACGAAAGATCTTTAGCACCGGGTACCGTTTACTGTAATGTAGTTTATGCTTGTAAAACGTTCATGGGACGATAAAACAAAGGTAATTTCAATACTCGTAATATTATACTGGCTTCTGTTATATTTTCGTCTATACACACTATAGACTATACTATTAGTATACGTGGGTTTTCCAGGAGTGGAAGACGTCAATATGACGTAGGCATTATCGTATGAGCGATAAAAAGATATCTTT